>VDFB02006797.1:0-102991 GCA_007258455.2 Sequoia sempervirens | reverse complement strand
CTTTTTCATTGATTTTTCCCTTTTTCGGTGACAACGCGAAAAAGTAGGAGGAAATTTTTTCTCGGGGGCTACTGCCCCCGAACCCCTACCCGGGGCCCGACCCAACCCTGGACCCTAGCAAGGATACATGTCGGGGTGTACAGTATACCATGGGCTATACAATATAGCATGATTAGTCACCACATACCAACAGGAAAGCCAAAAAATAGATTTGTAGGTGAGATTCCATGATTTGACAACTTTGACAACTTTTCTAGTTTTTCTCTTCAAGAGGTCTTCAATCTTTCTTCAACTTAAATCTACAATCACACACAAAAGAGGGAAAAAATTGTTTGCTTTTGGTGAATGGGGGTTTTCCTTGGTCAAACCCCATTTTGGTAATATACCATAAAAAATGGATCATTGACATTTTCATGGTTATTTAGGTCTTTTCCTGTGATGCTTGACTTATCTTGCTTTGATTTAATGTTGCAATGTGGCTTATGCATTCACATTAGGTCTTGAATATTCAAATTATTAAGACTTTATGATGTCTTATGAAGTATTGTAACACATTTCTACACTTTTCTAGAGTCTTCTCATTATAATTCATCTAAATATCACCTTTTATTCCTTATCAAGTCCTATTCTAAAGTGTTGTAAAGTCTTGTAACCAACTTTCACACTTTTTGAGACTTGTCACCACTAAATGCACCTTTCTTATGCTTTATTTGGCCCCTTTATGAACATATAGGCCTTAAAAAAATTATTTTTTAATGTAAACCCAACAAATAACATTAAATGTAACTTAATTCCCGACACCCACTTGCAATACTAGAGTGGGACCCATTCACCATGGGTGGCGAATGAGTCTCTCTTGGCTCCAACTTCAAAATAATTCAAATTTCCTTTTGGGTTTTTATTCATTAAGACCTTATGTCAGCCTGTGATGTTATATTATTGGGTAAATACGACATAAGTGTGTATAAATAAGTGTTTTTCCATCTATTTTAACCCCCATTCATCAAGTTCACTAATTCACTCATTCATTCAAGCATTTAAGCATTTTGCATCACTCAATCAAGCAAATATGAAGTATCTTGGAGCAGCCATTGACATATCTTCATATTTCAACAAGGGTTTGGTGAGTTTGAACATTTCCATGTTATTGATTCATCATTCCTTTCTTGTTTCCATTCCATTTCATTAATTTATTAATGGTTTGATTACCAAAGTGGAATTTGACCAAGGCAAATCCCTATACCCTAACCCTTAACCATTTTCCCCCTCTTTGCATGTGTGTTTGAAAGTCTTGTAGGCATATTTGGAAAATAAGGAGGTGTTGGAAAGTGGTCAACAAGTCATCAAAGTTTTTCAAGTCAACCAAACCCTAATTCAAGTTTGGAGACAACATTTAGTCTATTTTCTGTAGATTTGACTTCATCAACCCGATAAGAAGACAAGTGCAGATCTGGGCCCACAAACTTGATCCTTGAATTTACAGATTTTTAGAGGAGGACTGATTCCCCATCAGTGGTGAATGAGTCCCACCTATAGGCTGGAAAAGTTGATTTTGTCAGAATTTAGTTCTCGACAGTTAGAAACCAGTTTCATAGTAGTTTACCAGAAGCAGGACTAATTCACCATCAGTGGAAAATGAGTCCCACTGGTGATAAACAATGATTTTTTCTAGTTTCCAGAACCTTCCAAAATCAACATTCAACTTCCAGGTGCACTCTGTTCAATCTCATTCATTTTTGTTTGCATTTGTTTATGTTTTTAGTTCATTTATGCATATCACACTGTATTTTCAAACATTACACATTTCATTAGTTTTGCATTCATAATCAGTCAATTTTATCAATTAGTTGCATTTAGTCATAATTACATCATGCATTCCTTAATTTGAGTGAACCACCTCAATTTTATGGGTCTATCTCTCTCCTTTTAGGTGAAAAAACCTAAGAGTGCAAGAGAAGTACATAGATCTCACCCTTAAAATTGATGGTTCAAGTAATCAAATCTTGAAATGAAATAAAGCATGAAAGGGGGAATGAAGAATGAAAATGCTATGTTACTATTCTCACATGAAATTGCACCCTACTCAACATGAAGTTCAACATTCCAATGACAATAGAAACAACCTCAAGGTGTGTGACCTTTGCTCATATGAGGTTGAATCTCCGAAGAAGGTTGGATTCCTCTTTCAATCCAAGTGCAATGTGCTGGTCCAACCCAACACATGAAAACCTACCACTAATAGCTTGCAGGGAAAAGGTGAGAAGGAAAGCATGAAAGGGAAAAATGGAGGTGGTACACCAAGATGGAAAGTTGTTTCTTCCTAGCTAAGATTGAAAAATAACACATTGAAGAGGGACTGGAGGACACACAAATCTCTATTTGGTCAATTCTCAAGGGCAAGCATGGAGGTTAGGGTTTGGCAAGGTGTTGGAAGGAAGGGATATTCTCAAGCAGCAACTGTAAACAATTTAACTCAAACATGCATGCATGAAAGTTACAAACAAACACTCAGATATGAAGGTAATGAACTCACTCAAACATAAAAGAGCTAAGAAGAGGAAATTTTAGTCGATTTCATTGATATAGAGGCAAAAGCCAATCTTTACATTTGCAGAGATGCAAAATGCATGGTTTGCCAAAGAAAAAACCCTAGAGGAGCCAAAGGAAGAACCCTTAGAAAATATACAAGTGTTACTTTATAGATCAAGCATAACTCAGATGAATACAACTCAAACCCTAACCCAAAGTTAGGGTTAGCAGTTGAAGAGATCTGATCGAGGAAATATTTGTTGTGAAAAATGTGCCAAGAAGAGCTTAGAGAGAACAAAGTTTGCACACCATCCTCCCTACCAAAAATATTTGCCTGAAATTCATCCAAATCTCCCATGAAATCAGGGATATGAGTATGGAGCTCATCAAAAGGAATAAAGCAGCAACAATGAATGAGTATGGCCACAACAAATCCACTTGCAAGAGTCAAAGAAAGAATTTATTTTTTTCCTTGAATTCCGTGTGTGCCAAAAATTGTTGTCACATAAAACTGCACCTTACTGAACAAGAGTTCAGTATTCTAATGACACAATAAAAATAACCTCAAGGTGTGGGACCTTGCACAAATGAGGTTGAATCTTAGGAGAAGGCCAAATTCCTCTTCTAAGCTAAGTGCAAACATGTTGGTATAACCCAACACATTAAATCTATTACTACTCTACTCTAATAGATCATAGAGAAAAGGGATAGAAAGAGACATGAAATGTAAAATAAGGTGATGCGCCAAGATAGAATTTTGTTTCTTCTTACTTAAGAATAGCATAATACATTAATGAAAAAACTAAAACACATACTCAAACATGAAGGTAAATGTATTTTATTGAAAAATGCAAGGGATAATCGTGATAATAGTTGAATTTTATTAACATAAAGCTTAGAAGCAATCTTTATAATGGCAGAATGCAAAAAATGTAGTGTTTGCAATAAAAAAACCTTAGAGGAGCCAAAGGAAGAATATTTTTTGGCACACTCAGTGGGACTCAAAGAAATTTTATTTCATTCTATTGAGAGAGTGGTATTGCTCTCAACATTCTAGCCTTGAAGAGGCTCTCAAATAAAGTACCTGGTGACTCTGCAATCAAGGAAGAACTCTACTTTCAAATTGGCAACTCTACTACTACCTAGAACTCCTAGTTCAATATCAGACTTGCACGCTCATGCCCATAATTCAAAAAAGAGCATCTTCTAGAGGTAATTTCCAATATACTCACCTCTCATTTTCCACTTCTAGAAGAAGAAATAAACAATCTTTATCACTTATAAGAATAAATAGAAGCTTAGGTCCATCTTCTAGAGCTCAATCTATGCCACATGTGGTAGATTATTTCAAGCTAGAACACCTATTGTCCATAAAAATGGGAATTTATTCCACATGGATTTACCCATAAATCAACCCTTTGTGTCTTTTACTAGTGGTAACCCCTTAATTCTAGCCCAAATAGATGATATACCAATCAATTCCTTAAAAAGTATTCCTCATTTTACTGGTGAAACATCTACAACTCTAGAAGAGAACATCCTAGATGTGGCAAACATATGCTTTGTACATGATGTAACAGAAGACAATGTGGTTGTTTGGTTGCTTTCCACTTCCCTTAAGGGTAAAGCATTGCAGTGGTATAGAGGTTTTCCACTTAACTCCATTCACAATTGGGATAAGTTAGGTGAAAAATTATGCAAGGATTTTGAAGATAAAAGTGACCATTTGTCTTTGGTAGAACAACTGAAAACAATCAAAAGAGCACCTCATGAGTTCATGAGTGACTTCAACAATAAATTCCATAAGACTTGGAATATAATCCATGTCTTGGTGAAGCCTTCTATTGAGCATACTTTTCTATATTTCTTAAGAGCTCTTAATAGTGATATAGCTATTATGATTCAGTCTATGGGAGGATTTACCTTACCAGATGCATATGACATAGCTATAAGGGAAAAAAAATGCTTGATACAAGCTAAAAGAATAACTCCTAGGCTGCAAATGCATTTATTTCTAGAGCTTCCTTAGCAACCCATAATGGCTCCTATTCCAGTGGATGCAATTTCTCAACCATCTATTCTAGCCACATCTCTAGAAGACATGCAAGAAATGAGAAACATGATCCAAAGGTTGAATAATGAGTTAGCAATGGAAAAGACGAAACAAGCTCAAAATAATAGAACTTATTAGCCTCAAGGTCAAAATTAACAACAAAATAGGCAGCCTTACCAAGGGAAAAATGAATGGAATTATGCTAAACCCTTGAACGGTGCAAATCTAGCCACTACCAACACTTCAAAGGACTTGTTCCTAGTTTAGAACAATCTAGCTCAAAAACATGATTGGTGTTATCCATGAAATCAACCTCATAACCAAAATTCTTGTTGAAGTGGTGAGTTTGTGCAAACTCTTGTGGTTCAAAATGAGACCACACCAGGGCAACAATTTAATGCAAACAAAGCAACTACTAGTAGGTAGGATCATTTGTAGGGAGACTATACATTCTTCAACTGAAATCAAGAGGAATTCTATGGTGTGAATCAAATATATGAAGACATCAAATCAAAAAGGAGAGTAATGGATAATTGTGCTTCATACACAATGGGCCAAGCATCATCATCCCAACCATCTCAAAATGTTGCATTTGTTGAAACAACAAGTCGAGCAATAGTTCTACTATCAGATCAACCTACCGATAAGAGCAATAGGATAGTGGAACGACCTCAAGTCACCCAATCAACAAATTTGGATTTGGTTGTTCCAAAGGTTTCACCTAAGGTTAGTCAACCCCCTTTCAATATAGTTGATCAAATGAGGAAGGCTAACCTGAGTGTCACCGTGTTGGATGCTTTATCCATACCACCTCAAAGAGATCTACTACAAAAATCTTTAAATGCGCATAATCAACCAAAGGATGTATCTGAAAAGGAGAATGTCACTCCTCCAATCATCCTAGTGCAACCCAATGAAGAAGATAATCCAAATAAAATCAATAAGCCACTTATAAAGGATCATAGTGAACCCTACACTCCTAGTCATGTAAACATTATTTTTACATTGCATGATCAAGGGGATGAGGGTGTTGTTCACGAGCCTTCTTCTCATGTGGAGGAGGTCCTTGGTTGCTTTTTGGATGTGTTGGTAAATTCCTTTCAATTTGATTCAGTTGTTGAGGTAGGGGATTTTGGTTAGAACATATTCTACAACTTTGAAGAGAACACCCCTATTCCCAACCTCATGGAAAACCAAAAGGATAGGGTGGATATTTCAGGCTGAAAGCCTAAGGTTATTATAAGTTTCCATCAGATGGAAAGGGAGAGGGAGAACTACTACAAGATTGAGGGGGAATTTTGTGAGCAACACATATTTGAGAAGGCCAATGACTATAATAGTGGCTCACCCTAAGGTCATGCAAGGAATTGAGGAAGAGATTGAGGGGGAATTTTGTGAGCAACACATATTTGAGAAGGCCAATGACTATAATAGTGGCTCACCCTTGTGTAAGGATATTTATTTTTCCTTTGCAGAGGGCTCTCCTCTTGATGTTGACCTGTTTTCAAAGAAGCTTCCCCATGCTACTGTTTGTTCTCCTGAGGTGCCATTGTCAGAGAAATTTGACACTTGCATCATATGGCTTCCCTCCAAGGAAAAGGTCTACAATGAGGTGATTCTTCACCAAGCTAATTCATATGCAACCCTTTGCATTCAAGTGGTTTAATTCAATGGTTGCAGATGGATGAAGATTGCAGTTTCAGTCTAAAGGGGATAAGCTCTTTTAGAGGATTTGTTTTTGAAAGAGGAAATTTTTGTAATGTTCCTCTTATTTTAGCTAGTTTCATGTACATATTAGCTTAATTATTTATTTTCCAATAAGTGATTTTGCACCTTGCATTCTCCTTAAGGGAATGCATGTTCTAGTTTCCATGCTTTTTTTGGAGTGTAGGCCTGCACATGTGTTGTTTTTCCCTTGGGAGGCTTAGTTTCGTAAATACCCTTCATGAATTTGTGCCCAATGGACTTATAAGGCCTTTGGATTCCATGATTAGTAGGAAATCATCCCCAAGAAATCACCATAAATGTTTCCATTTTATGTCGTGCCCTTTGATAACCAATCATTGATAACCAATCTAAGAGATCCTACATGGGCCATCTAGCATGAATTATCCTTCAAGGGTCCTAAAATTAGCTAATTCCAAGCATTTTGGGATTTTAGGGTGTCGCTTACTTTCTTATCTTCATGTCTTCTCCATTTCTCTCTTTCCCTTCTTCATTCCTTCCAATCCTTCTCCTCTTAAGCCTCTCGCCTTCCTTCCCTTTTCCTCAAAAGATTTTTCCAAAAAATTGACTAAGTGTGAATTTTTGGAATTTCGGGGGTAAGCCTTGACCCTTACCTCTTATTTTGGGGGAAAGCCTTGACCCTTACCTCCGATTTTGGGGTTCAGGTTTTAGGCTTCCCTCTTACCTCTTACCTTCTTTAAGTAAGATGTAAGGCTTCTTCTCGATTTCCAAAAGTTTGTTTCTTGGGCTTTCAATCTTCCTTTTTCCTTTCCTTTGTACGAGGTAAACCTTTTTTCCAACCATCCTTTCCTCAAAATCTTTTTTCAAAATTTTGACTGTGTCAATTTTTTGGATTTCAGGGGCGGGGCTTCACCCTTACTTCTGATTTCGAGGGTAAGTCTTCACCTTTACCTTCAATTTTTGGAGGTAAGCCTTCTCTCTTACCACCAATTTTCAGATTTTTACATTTTACCATCCCTTCTTCTGAGCATGTTGTATGAAGCAAGCCCAACATACGTTTCCTGACAATGTGCTCTTTTAGGGGTCTAGACCATTTAATGCATAAGCAAAGGTTTCTTTTCGAGATTGATGCCCCCGACCTTCCCATGGATTTGGAATGCTTTTTGGATGATGTCATTAATGTTTGAATCACTTTTTGAGCTAGGGCTTCAAGGACAACATTAAATGCTTTTTTTTAACTCTTTCAAGTGGATTTGTGGCAACCATACTCATTCCTTGTTGCGGATTTATTCTTTCTGATGAGCCTCATACTCATATCCCTAATTTCTCAGGGGATTTGGATGAATTTCAGACAAATGTTTATGGTAGGGAGGATGGCATGCAAACTTTCTTCTTTCTAGGCTCTTCTTGGTACAGATTTCACAATAGATATTTCCTTGATCAGATATCTTCAACTACTAACTCTAGTTGGGTTAGGGTTTGAGTTGTATTCATTTGAGTTATTCTTGATCTATAAAAGCAATACTTGTATAATTTCTAAGGGTTCTTCCTCTGCCTCTAAGGTTTTTCTATTGCAAACACTACATTTTTTGCATTATGCCATTGTAAAGATTGCTTCTAAGCTTTATGCTAATAAAATCCAACTATTATCACCGTTATCCCTTGCATGTTTGAGTAAAATCTATTTACCTTCATGTATGAGTTTGTTTTTTAGTTGTTTCATTGTTGTATTATGTTGTTCTGAAGCAGGAAGAAACAAAATTCTATCTTGGTGCATCACCTTCTTTTATATTTCATGTCTCTTTCTATCCCTTTTCTCCATGATATGTTAGAGCAGAGTAGTAATAGGTTTCATGTGTTGGGTTAGACCTACACATTTTCACTTAGCTTAGAAGGGGAAGTCGGCCTTCTCTGGATATTCAACCTCATTTGTGCAAGGTCCCACACCTTGTGTTTTCATTGTGTCATTAGAATACTGAACTCTTGTTAAGTAGGGTGCAGTTTTATGTGACAACAGCTACTAGACTCAACAAACCCTTGTAGAAACCTTGGTAATGGAGATCTTAGAAGGTCTTAAATTTGCATGAAATGGCTGAGTTGGATGTGGATATAGATGACTTGAGTTGATTCTTGAATGCTTGAACTTTGATCTTGAAACCTACATCACAATGTTAGCTCCAAAAACATGCATGATGCAAGAAGACTTTGACATGATGAATAGATCTTGATTGCTGTAATAAATCTCTGATATATCTACTTTTGAATGCTCTTGATCATCAAATTTACTCTTGTGAAATTTCTCTTGTAAATTCTCTTGAAGTTCTACAAAAAATGCTAGCTTCTTAGATGTTGATTTGATGAAATAACCTTGTATTTATAGGTATGTATCCTTAATTTCCTAAAATTCAAATATTACAAGCCAACATTGAAATATGGATTTGGAGACCTTAACATACCACCAAAAACATAATTTAAATTTAGGTCCAAAAGTCTAGGGAGGACCCATTCGCCCATGGGTGAATGGGTCCCAGGTCCCTATTCCTAGAACACACATTGTTCAAGGTAAAGTGTTATGTATTGGCATTAATTATTATTGGATTTCCCCTTCAAAAAATGTAATTTATTAGGCTTGTAAATGAATAAAAGGGCTTATTAAGGCATAATTAGGCTCAATTTAATTAATAGGGCCCAAACATGTGTGAAAATGTAAAGGGATACATCTTTCAACACTAAATTAAGGCATTATTAAGTCCATTTTAATTAGGAGGACCCAAACAAGTGTGGAAATGTAAAGGGATACATTTTTCTACTCTACATTTAGCCTCCACTTTAGTGAGAGGATGATCCTATTTCAAACTCAAACTAAAGTAGACAATCAAGAGATGTCTAATTGTACAATTGTTGGAAATATAAGATGAAAAAGGTCAAGGATGATCAAGCCCCCAAGATCTAAGATCTCATGGAAAAACTAATAAAGGCACAAGGAGACACTTGCCTATGTTAAACATATATATGTATGCAACAATGACAAGATACTTAGTCATACAATGTCAAAGACTCAAAGAAAGAAAGAAAAAAGAAAAACCATGGATCAAGCCTCAACTGTTTATCCAACGTGATGTGGATCAAGCTTCGGTCAAAAAATGTTTGCAAGTGGAACTCATTGTCCACTATGCAAACAATAATGCACACTCACACGGGCTAGTGAAATCCATTGTCCACTAGGTGAGCCCCCAAAAGTGACTAAGTGAGAAAGTCATGCCAGGTCTACAGGTTCTCATCATACTAATCATACCAAAGCCACACCTCTGATAACTTTGATAAGGCACCACAAAAATATGGACTTTGAGCTTCATAAGGTTAGCAAGTTGCATTATGCTAAACACTTATGAACAAAATGCAAATAGGATAAGACATGTTCAAAGGGTTTTTGCTTAGTTCATGTAAGGTCTCCTCTTAGGGAACATCATGCCTAATGTCTCCAAGAGAGGAAAAGTTTAGGATAAAATAATCACAACTGAGGGAATACAATGTGTAGCGTCACCACTAAGAGGAATGTCGTATGCCAAGAAAGGTCACATTCTTGGAGGACATCAAACCCAATGACACCACCAAGAAGAAGACACATTGCAAGAAGTAAGAAGACCGCACTATGAACCATACGATATAGTAAAAATTTCAAAATGATAATGCCAATGTATGCCCCCACTTTAAAGAAATTGCTAAACACCATGCTATGAGCAATTACTTCAAAGTAGCAAATGATCAATGCTAAACAAGACATGAGAGATTATTTGGAAAGCCCTATGTCAAACATATGTCTCCAAATGAAGCTACGTCATGAAAAAGGGGTTGCCCCCAAAATGAAATCCCAAACACATAAGGGATCCACATATTTGGGGTCAATGTATGTCTTTGCTACAATGATATTATACAACTTGGAAATGTCATCATTCCCCAAATACTCATGGAACGAGAAGAATGACACATAGAGAGAGAAAACAAAGAAAATATTTTGGGTCAACATGAAGAGACCTAAATGTATCAACACCTTGCATCATCCCCAAAAGGAAAATACAAGACAAAAGAAAAGATAAATGTTTACGACATATAAAAGAATGAGGGTACAAATAGAGGAATGCACATAAAGATATTACAAATAAAATAGTAGGAGGGATCACATTACACATATAGAATCACACAAAGAACATGAAAAGAAAAATAAAGACAAAGACTAACAAGGCACATGCGAGTCAACCTATAGCAGGTCATCTACATCCCAATCTTGTTCATCATATGCAGAAGGTGGGCAACTAGCCAAAGGGACAATGATAAGAACCAAACTAGGAAAAGGCTATCTAACTCCTTGCCCCCACTAAGTGCAAAACAAGGATGAGCTAAGATGAGTGTTGAGAATGAGCTCCTTGCAATATAGAAAATGATTTGCAATGAATGTAAACACATGTAATAGTGAGTATGCTATGATCCTACAACTATCACATGGCAAGGAGCAAAGTTCATGTAGATTCTATCCAATTATGTTGTCACAAGAAATGTTAGGAGGAATATAATTACTCAATATCATCTTTAATGCATGACACTCATTAGTAAAATGCCCGAGTTCTATGATATACACAATAATTCATGTTCTTACTCTTTTTACTTCTACTGGGAGGTGGCAGTTTTTGTTTCATTTTTTGTTCAATTTATATTTTAGTATGTAGGAATGGCAATTCTTTGAATTTATAAGGTTTAGATTTCTTACTTGTTTGAGTAGCTTGTTGAGGTAGATTCAGAGGAGGAGGACCTAAAATGATCTAATCATCCTTGTGAGAGATTTGTTCATTATGATGGAGGACACTTGTTTCCTTAGAAGATGTTAAGGGAGGAGGATCTTGATATCATAGTCCTTTAGTATCTTCAATTGGGATTTGTTCTAACAACTTATGAGTCTCATGCTCATTTATTGTGTCACATCCTTGCTTAGCTAAGATCTTAAAGCCCTGGCCATAAGTCTCTTCTAGGTTGATTGGTGTGTTGGTGACTTTATTAACGTAGGGTGGATAAGTATGCACTTGGTTAGAGAGACTAGGTTCTCTCATGGATGGAGGTTTAGGATTGGTTTGTAATTCAATCTCGGGATACATAAAAGACCAAAAATCTCTAGTGGTGGCATAATAGGAGGTGTTGGTTGTTGCATGGAAGGGTAAAATGATGCATTGTTCTTAAGGTTGTCAAGACAATTATGTATGGAATTATGCATGCTTTCATTATCTTCACCTAAGATGTCAACTTCATGAGGACATTCATTAGGGGTTGGTTGATCATGATTAGGTTCTATTGCATTAGGATCATTACCAAACACACAAATTGAGACATCAATTAAAGATGTTAAGGACTTCCATATATTACCAATACAAATGTCCATTATGTGAGAGAATGAATTGAAATGCAAAGATATTACAAATTTTTAGATTTGAAAAAAGATAATTTTCTGTTATACTATGCAAAAATCTAAAAAACGATGCAAATTTGAATTCAAGCAATGCACTAAATTTGACAAATTAACCTTAATATGAACAATTTTAGAAAACAAAATTTTTGGAAATTGAAACAACATACTGAATGCAAGAATATAGAATGCAGAAATAGTGTTTTTGATGCTAAAAAATGTAGAAAAAGCCTTGATTAGGGACTCATTCACCCATGGGTGAATGGGTCTCACTTCAAGGTTTTTAAAATTTGATTTATAGATTTCTAAGTTAATTTCTATGGTTTTCATATTCTGATTTCAAATAGGAAGTTATAGTTTCAAATTTCTAGAAAATCAGGTCTAAATGTAAGTGCAAAATAATGCTAAATGACAAACAAAAAGACCTAATTTGAGATGCAATTTTGATTCAATTTTCTGATGTAAATGACTGAACATGTAATCTTATGTAAACACTATGCAAAATGACTGAGATTTTTGAATTTTCTAGATTTTAAAGCATGCAAAAATACAAGCCTAAAACCCTAAATGAGATGCAAATCAATGCAAATCCTAGATATAGGGTTGAAAATGGACTCCAAAATCATAAATTTATGATGCTCAAAAGTCAGGTTGACCAAAATGAAATAATGAAAAATAGGTGAGGGGTTTAATGAGAAGGGGGGTTCACCAATATGATAAAAAATACACCTATTTTCCCCTATTTCATTACAAAATGAGATCCCCACAATGAATCAACTAACAACCTTTAGGTGAATCAACCCCAAAGTGAGAATCTTTAGATTTCCTTATGTTTGAAGGACAGGGGTTAAGGTCAAACAACACTTTTGGGAGAAAACTAAAAAATATAAAATCAACTCCAAAATGTAATCTAACACTTGAAACAACAATATTAAACTCAATATTAGCAGAACTAGAAAATAGATTACAGATTTGAGAAGGGTAGAAAGGTGTTTACCATTCCCCAAAAGTTAGTTTCTGAAGAAAGATTGGGACTCATTCGCCTATGGGCGAATGGGTCTTTTGTCAGGGTTAATATGCAACTTTTGGGAGCCTCTGATGCTGATTTGTAGCTTTTGATTTGTCCAAGTTTCAGTGTCAAAAAGTTTGAAATAAGATTTGTAGGTGAGATTCCATGATTTGACAACAACTTTGACAACTTTCCAATTTTGCTAGATTTAAGAGGTCTTCAATCTTTCTTCAACCTAAATATGCAATCACACACACAAGAGGGAAAATTTATTTGTTTTTGGTGAATGGGGGTTTGCCTTGGTCAAACCTCATTTTGGTGATCAAACCTTGAAATAAAATAAAGAATGAAAGAGGGAATGAAGAATGAATAATGCTATGTTACTACTCAACAAATCCTTGTAGAAACCTTGGTAATGGAGATCTTAGAAGGTTTGCAACTTGCATGGAATGGTTGAATTGGATGTGGATCTAGATGACTTGAGTTGATGCTTGAATGCTTGAACTTTGATCTTGAAACCTACATCACAATATTAGCTCCAAAAATATGCATGAAGAAAGAAGACTTTGACATGATGAATAGATCTTGATTGTTGCAATGAATCTCTGATATATCTTCTCTTGAATGCTCTTGATCATAACTTTGATCTTGTAGAATTGCTCTTGTAAATGCTCTTGAAGTTCTCTAGAAAGTGCTAGCTTCTTAGATGTTGATTTGATGAAATAACCTTGTATTTATAGGTATGTATCCTTAATTTCCCAAAATTCAAATATTAAAAGCCAACATTGAAATATGGATTTTGAGACCTTAAAATACCACCAAAAACATAATTTAAATTTAGGTCCAAAGGTCTAGGGAGGACCCATTCGCCAATGGAGAAAATTCGCAAGCTCCAAAGCAAAGAAACCTAGTTTGTAGAAATGACAAGATGAATACCAAAGCCACAAGTATATGCATTTATGAAGACTGCTTAAAGGGATTAATTTGCCATAAGTGAAAATCATGGAAAATATCAACGAGAGTTGATAACAGATCCAACTCAATTTCACACACATGCCTAGGGATATGAAAAATATTATCCCACATAACTAAATTTGGGCTAAAGGAACCAATGTTAGCAAACGCGTCGACAACTTTATTGTCGTTTCTAAACACATGATTAGCTCTGCAATTTTTGAGGGCAATCATAAGATTACAAGCTAATGATACGAGGTCTTGGAGTGATCAACAAGGATTAGCCTTCCCCATCAGCATGAGAATAGTATTTCTAGAATCTCCCTTAATGACCAAGTTGGAAAGCCCAACTTGCATGGCAATCTGGATACCATGAAAAGCCGTTGCCACCTCAGCAAAGCTGGACGATTGCACCCCTCAGTTCATCGTGCATAAGCCAAAATTAATTTACCCTTATGATCACAAATGACCCCACCTCAACCTGCCCGACTTGGGTTAGGTTTCGCCGAGCCGTCAAAGTTAAACTTTAGCCATCTAGGTTCGAGAGAGGACAATTTAGACTAAATGTTAATATATCATTATTGGTTTATTTTGAATTGTATTTAGAGGAAAAAATATACTTCAATTTTTTAATAAAAAAAGACATTATGGAAACTTCCAAGAGAAAAGGGAGTCTTTAAATTGATTCTATAATTAAATAATCTTCATACAATATAAATATATTTAAACTTCTAGATTTTATTTGACAACGACTAACCTTTTATATGATACAAGTCACAATTACAATATGAAAAACATTTTATACTAATTTTCATTTTCATACAAACAAAAATAGGAAGTAGAGAATATATTGTATAAAGATTATTTAATTGTACAATCAATTTGATGACCAACCTTAAGCATATTTTTGTACATAGATAGAGGAACATATCCAACACTAGGTAATCATTCACTTTACACGACGTGAAGGCGGGAAAGGCGATTTAGATGCCACATACAAGTGGCGATTTAGATGCCACATACAAGGAAACTCCGCTCCCAGATTTTCCAATACTGCAAACCACCTCAGAAAAGTTTCTAACCAACAAATAAAACCGCTTTTGTTTATAAGAAAAAAAATCTTCGCTTCCCAGTCCACCCCAAGTATAAATTTGTCTTTCTCCCTTGATTTTTATGTTGGTGTACTGTTCATCGGCAATAGTTGCGTAACCAAAGCGCCTCGCCATGTCCTCTCTGGTTTACTCTCGGCTTTTGACAAACCAATTGGTAAATAAATTGCCGTCAATTGACGGCTCTTATTCCGGATTGGCAAGATGCGAGGACAGTGGCCCCGCTGCGGCAGCAGGAGGATCGAATGCTGCAAGGTTGAGGATCGATTTGAAGTCCACATTTCTTTCAGGTAACAGAAATGCTCTGCTAAAGCGAAGGAGAAGTCAGTTCACTAGTTATAAGGGAAACAATACCAGAGCTGTCAAATCTCAGCTTAAAATCCAGACGGGAGATAGTGGATTTGTTTTCGAAGATGTTCCTCATCTTTCAGATTACTTACCAGACTTACCTGTGAGTGTATTTCCCCACAACTTTGCATTTATGTCAATTAATGTGAAATTGAAGCACTACTGATCACTATTTTTTCCTATAGGTATAAACATGTTTATATAGAGTTGGCTAACTAAGCTCAGCTGAATTGCATGCTTATTTTTATCTTAGCAAATTTAAATATCAACGTGGTGGGGGGGTCTGGTTTTGATCAGTGCTTTTTGGGGAATATTCTTGAGCATATCAGGATTTAGGACTTGGTATGGCGTTCACGTTGCAATGCGTACTGGGATCAGAACATAAAAGTGTATTTTTGTTCTGTCTGGAAATGTGTTATGTCGTTGGCCTTAATTTGAAAATGTATAAATTAAGAACAAAGTTTGATACAAAGCATCTGTAGGAGAATAAATTAAGGCTAACGACATAACACATTAAGGCTATCAAACTTTGTTCTTAATTTATAGATTTTCAAATTAAGGCTAACGACATAATACATAATAGTTTAAACCCAGTTCCAATCTAAGTTGATTTCGAGCTGTTGAGGTGCAGAACCGAAATGCTAATTAAGACACTGCCCAAGTCCAAAGATGGCTACGAAGATATCCTCCAGCAGGGATTATACATCTGTTGTGGGAAGTCAGGTGATCCCTGTGGCTTTGAATTGCTCTGAATGCTGAAATTATTGCTAAAAGTTAAGCCTTGGGACAAAGGGGCCTCCCAAGAAGAAAAATTGAAACAGTGAATTATAAAGAGGCGATAATTGATGGGGGTTCATTAGTTATCTTGGTGTTACAAAAGTTGAGTAGGAGCCATCTGATGTGCGCTTTCAAAGTTGATGTTTGAAACAAACCAAAAAAAAGGTAGCCACGAGAACAAGGGATTAAAAAAAAATCAAAAAATCAAAAAATCAAAAAATCAAAAAATCAAAATATGTGAATCACACGTTTGAACCATAATTGGGCGGCTTATGCATGAGGTAGGTACCAATACCATATTCTATGTTTTAAAATCTTTTCTTGTGAATTTAAAAAAAATAGCTTTCCAGATCACTTGAACACATGAAATTAATTTTTTGGTTTCAGCACATACTAATCATTCTTCTCTGCAAATCTGGTTAGCTGACGCTCCAAGTAGGTGCAGAAAACCCATCAGCATAGGGTGCCTAACTAGTTACATCTCTCCTGTAGTTGAAATTGGGGAAACAAATCAAATTATGTGAAGCTAACTTAGCAACCTTAATAATCCTCCATGATCATCGTTGAATTCTATCCCGAGAATGGGGCTGGTGCAAAGATGGGAATTTGGCCAACACGGTAATTCTGTGATCTGGACTAATAAGTTAATAACAGGAAGATGGTTCCTAGAGACCAAAAAAATGCGTTTAGATTTGTCAATTTTTGATCCATATTTTAGAGCAGTGAGAACCTGAGATTGACCTCTTCTATCGCTTCGTTGGGAGCAAAGTAGAATGCTGAAGGCGAGCTATATTCTTGAATTTCCAAATAATGCACATCGTTCCTTTTACAGCTAAAGAAATGGAATTCTTCTCTGACGTGCCCCTCTGAACTGTTGCTAAATGTAATCTATTATCAACCCTGCCAAGAAGTCTGTAATGAAAACGCAGATCATGTTAAAGGCTAAATGCAGTTCCTTCGATTATGACCAAAAAATGCCTGGACTGAAGAATGCGGGGAACATCTCCTTTCTAATACATATAGGGAAAAGAGACTATTTTTCATCAGGCCATGACTTCAGTTGTGGCCTAGGCATTAAAGAGTAATTTCCAATTAATTTGGTTCTCCTCACTAAGAGCGTATTCCCACCAGATCCTTTTGAGATCTGGCTGGAGAAGGGAATCTACGGGGACAAAAGTTGGATATCAAAGTTAACTCTAGTTTTGAATCGAAGTTAAAAGCAAAAGAACCAGTAAGTTTCTCACCAATCACCCCAATACGGCCAATATGAGATTTGATGATGTCCATAAGAGAGTCACTTATCCACAAACCAGTTGTTGTTAACCCTAGTGTTGTATCTACAATGGATATCTAAGCTAGCTTTGTTTCAACTATTTTCAATAGCATTTGACCTTGCTATTTCTCTTATTCCAACAGCCCCTTGTTGATCAAGAAGAAGAAAAAGACAAAGAGGATACCATCATGGGTTGGGAGTGCATTCCTGATGCCTAAGATCCCCTGGATGGCTGGGGCAACCCCCTGATCGTGACCCTTCTCCTCTCACCGATATAGCTTTAGCTGCATAGCAGTGTGACTGCTTCTTTTGATTTTGGACTTTTGTATTGCCTTTGGGGGTGTGATTCCATTCCATCCGTCTTTTATGTGAACTAGTGTATTATTTTTTTTTTTATTTCTCATATAATTTAATATAGACATGAGCTATTCATCATATACGAAATAATATAAAATAAATGCAACAAATAAAACAGGCAACATAATACATAACGTTGAAACTCCTCTAGAGAAAACCCAATCAAGTGAAAAACTTCAGAAGGGTATGTGACTAGCATCCCATCACCAGTGTTCCACGAGGTTTCGGGATGGGCATAGGGGGACGGGGGGGCGCGTTTCGGGGACGCGGGGACGGGGGGTCTAAGTTTGGGGGCGGCAGGGGGATGGCAGGGGGACGGCGGCAAGGTGCTGAAATACATATAGTACTTGAAAAAATAGTTATAAAAAGAAGTATAAATATAAGAATTATAGATCTTGGAGACAACTAGGAGTCCCCTAGACGTCTTGAGGACACCCCAACATCCTCAAAGTCCTAGTGGCATCTTGGAGACAACAACATTGGTGGTGGGATGGTGGCGCTGGTGGTGGGCTGGTAGGGGGACGTCCCCCCCAAGTCTCCAAGTCTCTGAGACGTCCCCCTCTAGGAAACGCGGGTTTTTTTGTGGGGGACGCGTCCCCATGGAACACTGCCCATCACTATTGAATGCCGATAATGGCCAACTTGGAGCTGCCCTAGCTATACACAAACTCCTACACCTTTGCTCTACTTTTGTGATACAGAAAGTTAGAAACCCTATAGCTCTCTTTCTCTCTGTTCTTGAAACACCAAGAGAATATGTTCTTGAGCTAATCAACCAACTAGCTTTTCTGCTGCCCTCCTTTCAGCTCAATATGCTTATCTGGCCATCCTCTGTTATGGAGAGGGACTATCACTTTGCATAGCCATGGTTGCCTGAGCAACTGCTCCTGTTCGAAAGGTGGACGGTTGCCTTGGCAACGGCCATCCATGTAACCACCAAGAATTGCCTGTTAGAGTATAATACCCACAGAACTTGCACAAGCAAATAAATGCCTGAGTGACCAAGTTAAACAACCTTCCAATGTGGATGAACGAGAAATAATTGCCAAGAGGGAAAATGAACTAGCTATAATGGCTCATTGGTGAAGCAGCAACCCAATGATGAGACCATATGTCACTTCTCTAACTGGTGCTGTCTACAATGAAGACAATATGTGGCCAAGACAAAGTCATGCTGCCACTTGAACAAGAGACACTTCTGTCACTTTGTTTCTCTTGCTTAAAATAATTTCTGAGTTGCTGTTATATACCTTGAACTAGCTTTCAGCAAGCATGAATGATTATAATAGACTTCATAAGCATCATAACGATGTTCTGGACTGCCACGAAGACCCCATAGACCCTAATCTCAAACATACACTTGTTGTCCATCCTTTTTCATCATACATAGCATTGCTGAAAGCAACAAAATTTCTCTTGATAATGGTTCCTGCAAAATACTTACTCCCAAAGACTTACAACATATTAGAAAACACTAACAACACCTTTCTTCACACATGCAACACATCACTGGATACCTACAACAGCTTGCTGATCACCTGCAGGCTGCAACAGCTATACAAACACCTGTAGCACACCGCTGTTAAAGATCTTATTTTGCTGCATGTAATACAAAAATGCCTGCAAGGTACTACAAGTGACCTTCACTTGCAGCCTGTACCTGGCTGAAAACCTTCCTGATTCAAACATTCTCAACCAAAAATTGGATCATGCCTCCCTAAGTAGGGAGCTTTTGGTCCCCAAAAGCCTTAGGAATAATGTAGAATTTTTGCGAACTCCTTTTAGAATCATGATATTGGAATGCTATTGTTCTCATCTTGCTTGCATTTGAATTTGTGTCATCATTGCTGTTTGTTCCTAGGCTAGAGTTATTGTTGCATCTAATTCTGCATAAAATCTAACATGGTATCTTATAGAGTTGTTGATCTGCATTGCAGCATAAGGCAAACTTCGACCAAAATTCGGCTTTACTCTGTCCTCTTTGCTAACCTAAACCATACTTCATTATTTTCTGGACTATTCCAAGCAATAACTTCCTAGTTGCTGTATGCCTCGAACTGTCCTGCAACAAGCATGAATGGTGATTCTTGATTACATAAGCATCATAATGACATTCTAGACTGCCACCAAGACTCCATAGACCATATTCACTGTCCATCCTTTTCCGACACACATAGCATTGCTAAAATCAATAAATTCACTCTCAATAACAATTCCTGCAGAAGATGTACTCCCAAAGACTTGCAACATATTAGAAAACACCTGTAGCACTTTTTTGAACACCTGCTACATGTCACTGGATACTTGCAGCAGCTTTGATCATCTGCAACAGCTATTCAGACACCTGTAGTGCTTCTATTAAAGATCTTCTATTGCTGCAAGTGTACTTCCCTGCCAAATATTACTTAATTCGTATTCAGCAATATAATGACTGTTGCATGCCAACTTTGTCTATGGCAGTCCTTGTATACTAAACAAGCTGTCCAATGAATGAAACAAGATAATCCTTGATTGTGAAGATGTAGAGATTTGCATTAGGGGATATGTATTTTGTGGATTTTGTGATCATGATTCATCATTCGTCTATTACTTGGTTAGACTTATAGTCTGATGGGGTTTGGGGGCAATGCCCCAATGGGGTCGAGGGGTAGTGCCTCTTGTGGGTTTGGGGGAAACACCCCCATCACGTTCCCTATTGCAATATAGGGCAGGACTGAGGCGCAGAGCCCCGACCACCAAGCCCAAATTAACACTTTCAACACCATAGAAGCCTTCATGGAGCACACCATTTTCATATTTTTTTTGTAAATCTTAGATGGGCATGTCATAAGCCAAACAAGCATTGAAAGGTTGTAAGTTTTTTTAAAGTAACTAAAATGTCCTTAGGTATGTTAGTGATGGCTAGCCATCCTCGGGACAAATGGGGAATGTCTAGACATCCCCTAGCCATCCCCTAACGTACCCTGCAATTTTTTTGAGAGACAGTTCCTAAATTTTGACAAAAAAGGGGACAGGGCTATTTTGGTAGGGGATGTGTCCTTGGGGAGTAGTGATTATAAAACATTAGAATCTTGATATCTAAAATTCAATCTCAAAAAAGTTTCAAACAATCTTTTAAACTTTAAATTTTAATTATTAAATTAAACATAAAAAATAATTTTTTCCTCTGATTTTTAAGTTAACGGTTGTCATCATCATCCACTAAGGCTCTTGTTTGTATTGATACACGAAGTAATTAGGCAAAGATTATGTTTGACAAATATGTGTCTACATCGTTTAGCATTAACCCTAGCCACCCTATGGCAATGTCGTTTTCTTGAAACTCTACCGGCAAAATTTCCTGAAATCCTAGCCATGCTATGGCAATGTCATTTTCTTGAAACTCTACTTGTAATTTCTTGAAACCCTAGCCATGCTGCCCTAGTAGTTCAAATCCTTGCTTGTCGCAGGTTGAAAAGTGTATCAATTGTCCGAGTAAATCACATAGGTAAAACAAATGATTTTTCCATGATTTTTTCCCGATTTTTTTCAGATCTTAATGCATTTACATGCTAAAACCTTGTTGAAAATCACAGGTCAACAATTTTGCTAAAAAACATGATTTAATGGGGGAAAAAAACAGCAAACCTGGCAATTTCTGATTTTTGTGATTTCTGCTCCTATGGTTTTTACTATTTTAGGCTACAAATATGTATATATAATGTTTTGTATGGACCTACTGAGAATATACCCAGCCTGTAGTCGCAAGATAGAAATAAATAAATAAATGTGTTAATGAGTAATTAGTCCTCGATCGTTGGTTGGTTGTACTTGGTAGTTGTCGATGGTTGGTGTCCTCAACCAATGTAGTTGGCTATATATTGTATGTTTGCACTTATAGTTGGGGACCACATTCATTTTGGTATTCTTTAATTATTGCCTATCTGATGAATGAAGAATACAAGACATATTTTGTGCATTGTCTGAGTAATTGATATGTTTTATTATTGTTATATATTTTCGTTTACTCTTTGTTAATCGGTTAAGTAGCCTTAGTAAACATTTGGCGTTGTTGTTGATACAAACCTTGGTGATACACAACACAAACGAGAATCACGGCAATGTAATGGGACAACCAGCCAAAGAACCTGTGCAAGCAAACAAAGAAAGGGAAGATGCATTGACAAAAGACTTGATAAACCTGTGGGACATTTGGCTAAAGGAATAGGTACGAAGGGAAGCTCTTACGAGAGAGGTCCCTCAAGCTGCCATTTGGGACAATCTAATTGTCAACCCAAAGGTTGATCGTCTTCTCGATAGACTACCAAGATTGCTTGCATGCCACTACATCACACTGTAAGATCTTTGGGTTGAGAAAGATAGGGAACAACAAAGGAAATAGATAATACAACAATACGAAGAACAAAACAAAAGGGAAGAAGAAGAGCGTGACATCAACTGATGATGTACGTCAAAGAGTTAATGCCCTTAACCTTAAATAAAACTGAAAAATTAATACAAAGCAATCATGAATCAATCAACTAGAAAATAAGAAGATCCTTGAGAATAAAAGAATAAAGAGAATGATAGCAATGATTGAGGGCTGAAGTTGAAGAAGGCGAAAGGTTTTTGAGGGAAAGCCCGAGCCCACACAAGAGTAGAAGCCGAAGTGTGAGCAAAAGTCGTAGTCGAGAGAGAAAGAGAACTGTCAAGAAATGAGAACATATGAAGGGAGAGTGGGTAGAGTGTTACATCCCAAATTGTGAAGTTACTATTTACCGTTAATAGATAGGAAAAATGTGAATATAGTATGAATTCTGGAGGTGAATTATTGATGCTTGTACCTTGTTTTCAATATGAAAGTTATCTCACTTGATGTTGATTCATTTGATGTTGTTTCAATTGATGTTATTCATGGTGTAAATATGCATTATGAGGTTAATGAATCATGTTGATATATCTTGTGAAGTTTATATAAACTGCTATTGTTGTGAACATTTGATTGTCGTGAGTTTATGACGGTGGATGCAGGTATGAGGACCATTCCTCCAGGCAAAGGAGAAATATCACTCGGGAGAGGAGCTTGGTTGGGTAAGCAGTAATGTGAACCATCTGAGCATGCACACACGTCCCTTAGACTGAGTAAGCTAAGTCAGTTTGTTAGAGTTAAGGGTAAGTCTTGTTTACTTCTTTATGTGTGAATGAGTGTTGATTACCTGCGTATCTATTTATGATATTACGAGCATATGGTGATAACATTATTGGTTAGAAGATGGGAATATATATGTCATGTCCCTGCTTTAGCTGACACTGTTTGTCGAGGAGGTTAGCCTATTATTCGATCCTCGTAGGCTGGCAGGAGAGTGCAGAGGATCATCTGGGGCAGTTACTCAGTTTTTGGTAGCTCCAGTTTCGCAGTTGTGTTAGGTTGGGCCTTCGCAGAATCTTCCAGAGTGCTTTTTCAGGAACTTTCTAGTTTTAGAAAGTTAGGTCAGGCGGAAGCTGCTATTTTGGGCAGGGCACCTGGTTCAACCATTCAGCTCAGAATCGATCCAGTTCAGCAGTTTGATGATCAGACGGAGAAATAAGGAGTATTTAATGAATTATTAAATATTTAATAATTTGACTTTATATTAAAGTCACTTTATTGAAATGTTTAAATATTTAATTATTTGGCTTAATTATAAAGTATTTATTATACTTTATAATAAATTATTAAATGTGACTTAATGAGTATTTTATATTCATTAAAATATGGACGCCAATAATTAATGATTTCTCCTAAGTTTTAAAGTGCGAATTAAATCATTTAATTTAAATGATTATGTTAAAGGAGTTGGGTCGAATTTTTCAAAGGGCAGTATATATTCTCAGCAAGGACAAATCGAACCATTATGATTATGTTATTCTAATTTGTCTTTTTTGCTCTGAGCATTGGAGTTTGCAAACCTTAGGGTTTCTGGCAGACAGACGTTTCTGGAGAACGAAAACTCTTCAGAGATCAGGCAGACTGAGGCTATGCAATACCAGCTGAAGCTTGCACTTGGTGATTTCACACAGGGATCACAGACTGTGCTTATTCATCCATTTTGGCAGAGATTCACAGAGAAAATCATCAGATAAATAAGGCGATTTCATTAGAGAACTTTATTCAGAGATCTGGCATCATTTCTTGGAGGCCGTACTTTATCATTAATTATTCACTCAAAATCGACCCATTCAGCAGTTTGATGATCAGACGGAGAAATAAGGAGTATTTAATGAATTATTAAATATTTAATAATTTGACTTTATATTAGAGTCACTTTATTGAAATATTTAAATATTTAATTATTTGGCTTAATTATAAAGTATTTATCTAAGTTACCGATTCGTTTTTGGATTCGGATGCGGGTACGCGAATCCGGTACGGGATTCGGCAAAAAATTTTTGGATTTGGGTACGGCTTGGGTACGGCAATACAAAAAACATATAAAAATCAGAAATATATACATATTTGCAGTAGTAATTAAGTTCAGAATACACCACCATATTAATAGTCTAATAACATAGCAAAAATACATCACCACTTTCATAGTCACTAAGTCAAATATTAAAATATTAGTGATTACTCGATTGTCATGATATAAAATTATAAATTAAAGTTCAAACATAAAATGTCAAACGTTTACAATCAGCCATGGCCCATTATTGATCATTGATCAATCTGAATCATATGGGTCATCAGTATCAAACAAACTAGCATTACTAGATGCTACATTTTGCGTAGAACCACAAATAGCATTCGTGGCACTCGCACAAGCACTGCCACTAGCAGTAGCAGTAGCACCGACACTACCACTCTCACGATCAGTAGCTGCTTCAGGCTCATACTCATCATCAATATCAAGTGCAGCTAAGTGACTTGTGGAAGCATCCAAGTCAAGCTGCTCTGGCTCAATATCCCACCTCCTTGTGTCTCCTTCTTTGTAGGAAGTTTGCTTGTGTGTAAGGAGGCGCAAGTTTGAATGCACATACACCAAGTCCTCTGCCTTTTTTGAATGCAGCCTATTGCGTTTTATTGAGTGGATGAAGGAGTATGTGCTCCAATTCCTCTCTGATGAAGATGAACTAGCAACCTATTAAGAGTCAAGACCAAATTAAATAGTTAAGAGTTACAAAATTTAACTAAACAAAATTATTAATTAATATAAAATTATAAATTAAAATTAAAATTACAAACTATAAAACTTACTTGGGATAAGATTTTTATTGCAATTGGTTGGATGTGCATGTATTCTTGCCCATGGAAATACCACCAACTATGACCATCTACCCTGTACTTGTCTCGAAGAGCATCAAGATTCTGAGCAACACTACCGGAGCATGCAAAAGCCATGAACTCAGCCCTCACTCGATCACGTTGGTCACGATCAGTGAAGAGTCTCCGAATTGCTGCCTTGTAACCTTGAGCCACTTCAACATCCCTATATGGAGCAACTCTTGATGTAACAGAAAGAAGCTCAGGACTATAATATTTGGGACTCAATGCAAAAGCAAGAAGATGCAATGGAGTGGTCATTTTGTTCCATCTATCAACCATGATTTCCTGTAGCTCTTTGAAGAACTTTTCATCAGGATCTTCCTCTTTTGCATTGATGATGGTTTTCATCTTCTCAATCATTGAGTCGATACCATCATATACTTCTCCCAAACAAGGTCTATCCATGTCTGTGTAACGGATCATGCTCAGTATAGGCTCAGTGAAACTGACCAGGTACTCAACACGATCCCACCAACAATCATCTAGTATCCTTTGCCTGATCCTATTTGCCCTTTCACTGCTAGATTGCTTCCATATGGCCCAATTAGGGCTGATTACCATGGCACAAAGTGCCTCACGAACCTTTATAAGTCGTCTCAACACAATTGTGTTGGAGGCAAAACGGGTCTCTGCAACCTGTTTGGAAATCAAAATAAAAATTAAAATGTAATTTAAATTTACAAAATCAAAATTTAAAATTAAAAGAAAACTAAAAATTTAAGAATATTGAGAATTTCAATTAACTTACCTTCAACAATTCCAATTTTGAGAATTGTCTAAATATTCCTTGTGTCATATGGTGGTTGGTGACAAACATCTGGATGTCTTCGCCCTCAGCATACACCTGTTTGATCCACTCAATTTTGGATCCAATTTTTTGTAGCATTAGATTGAGGGAGTGGACAGCACAAGGTGTCCAAAAAATGTGTGGATACTTCTCCTCAATCAATAACCCAGCAGCCCTACAATTTCTGGCATTGTCGGTTATAACTTGCACAACATTTTGATGGCCCACATCTTCAATGGCTTGGCAAAGGATGTTAGCAATAAATGGACCATCTTTCACCTGTCCCTCACAATCCACTGCTCTCAAAAACATTGCCCCTTTAGGGGACACGGCAATAACATTGATCAATGGGCGATTTTTTGCATCTTTCCATCCATCAGAAACGATGGTCACCCCTGTTTCAATCCATGAATCCCTTATGGGCTTCAAAGAGTCTGCTACATGTTTCACCTCTTTCTCCAATAAGGTGCAACGCACCTTCTCAAAACTGGGCCCTTATACCCCTTTGGAGCCTCATTAATAGATTTCACCATTTTTTGCCAATATGGTGAACGAACAACGTTGAATGCCAATCCATTGGCATAGACACATCTTGCTATGTCTTGATCAGCAATCTCTCTTGCCTCATTCTGAAATGAAACTTCCAACGGTCCCTTAGATCTTTTATTTGATGAGGGCACGGTTTGCTCTTGAGGGATGTTTATAAATGGATGGCTTTCTGTAGGTGGAATATAAGTAGGTGGTGTAGGGGGTTTCATGGATTGAGATCCTTTCTTCAAAGGATGGTTTTTTTTAGCACTAGTAGCTTTTTGATCTGCTTTTTCTTGCTCAGCAATATATTTCAACACTATGTCATCTGCAAGGCCTTTGCCATCACCTTCTGGAGGTCCCGGACAAGGTTTGATGCCAATATCAGGGATACTACACAAGTGGGCTTTGACTCGACTGTATGAGCTCGTGTATTGAACTTTGCAATGACCACAAATCCAAATAAATACTCCACCACCTGGACATTGTTGAACCATTTCTACATATTTCCAAAGGGGAGAGGTTGCACTTATTTTGAAACGAGATTGGCCTGAATTAGAAGCAGATGCCATTGTAATACCTAAGGGCCAGGGCACAATAGATTGAAATAATTTTGGTATTGAAATTTGAAACTAAAAAGCTTAAAAGAATGAGAACAATCAACAAAAGTTGTAGTAATACAATAAAAACAAAACTAAATAGTTCATTTGTTAAACAGAAACTTAAAAAAAATGTAAAAAAAAAATCAAAAAATTTCAAAGAAACCTACCTTTTTTGAACAAATCTTGCTCTACAGTCTTCTTGAATCTTGGCAAACACTTGCAAGTGCTTAGGAATAGCACAGCAATCAACCTTGAACCACCAACGATCAGCCTTCAACTCTGTTCGAGCTTGTGCAAGCAAAAGAGCAAGTTCAGCAATGGAGGCAAAAAAATTCGTTTTTCTTTCACAAATTGTTAAAATGAAGTTGTTTTTACCTTTTTAGTGTGTTTGGAGGTCGAAATTAGGGTTGCAACGAATATTTTAATGTTTAGAAGTCAACATAAGGTCAAACAAACAATAAAAAATGATTAAAAAAAGACGTTTTTTTTAAAACTGGGCTTTTTGACGCGAAATTCGGCTCAGATTCGGCCCGGATTCTTCATGCCGAATCCTGGAAGAATCCACAGTCAGCTGGCGAATCTGATACGAATCCGCAGAGCAAAAAACGAATCCTGGACGAATCCGTACCGTACCGTACCCGAATTTCGTACCCGAATCGTACCGTATCGTATCCAGGAGCTAGGTATGGCGAATCGGTAACTTAGGTATTTATTATACTTTATAATAAATTATTAAATGTGACTTAATGAGTATTTTATATTCATTAAAATATGGACGCCAATAATTAATGATTTCTCCTAAGTTTTAAAGTGCGAATTAAATCATTTAATTTAAATGATTATGTTAAAGGAGTTGGGTCGAATTTTTCAAAGGGCAGTATATATTCTCAGCAAGGACAAATCGAACCATTATGATTATGTTATTCTAATTTGTCTTTTTTGCTCTGAGCATTGGAGTTTGCAAACCTTAGGGTTTCTGGCAGACAGACGTTTCTGGAGAACGAAAACTCTTCAGAGATCAGGCAGACTGAGGCTGTGCAATACCAGCTGAAACTTGCACTTGGTGATTTCACACAGGGATCACAGACTGTGCTTATTCATCCATTTTGGCAGAGATTCACAGAGAAAATCATCAGATAAATAAGGCGATTTCATTAGAGAACTTTATTCAGAGATCTGGCATCATTTCTTGGAGGCCGTACTTTATCATTAATTGCAGCAGTCAGGCCGTACCTTCTATACCAGCAGGCCGTACATTTCTTCTCAGAGAAAAGACGCCTTTCTTCTTCAGCTTCTGTTGTTTGGCATCAGTGCGCTTAGGTTCACTGGAGACTTGGCATTGGGATTTGAGCCTGAAGATTCTTTATTTATCATGGCCGTACCATCCTCATTAAATGCAGCCGCCACCCAGGTTCTTTAACAAAATTTCATGTATTGCATTCCTTATTCAAATTTTAGTATTGTAAAGGCTCTAAAAAAATAATATATTGGTGCGCATATGTTCTCTGAGCTATTTCGAGCTATTTACATGAAGTTTTGAATTTATTAGAATTTTCTAGCATTTTCTTAAGAAAATCGCAGTTTTCCATTTGGTCTAAAAATCCATCAAAAACACAAAAAACCAAAAATTGCAAAAACAACAAAATCTCAGTTAGAGTTTGAACAGAGAACCATTAGGGTTCTGACAATATATATGTGTATATAGAATATACGCATGTCTATAGGTATATACATATTGATACAGACGTATGACGACAAATGGATATGCTCATACGAATGCATCAACATGGTATACGTACAAATACATGCATATAGTGATACTGACATATGTACACGTATATATATACTCATAACCAATGATATTTTTGGATATTTAATCATATTATTTTATTATTGACTGGCAACTTGTGTAAACATGAATATATATATATATATATATATATATATATATTGGGGAAAATGAAAATATATTATATATTATATAAATATATATTTATATAAAGTAAATAAATATATACATATATATATTAATTACGTGGAGTAATTATTTATATATATATATGTATATAATAATATTACTTTAATATATCTATATATATAAATATTATATAATATATGATTAAAATTTATATATTAATCAATTTAAAATAAATTGATTTATCTCATAGTTAAGTCTTTAAATAAAGACTTTATTAAAAACTATGAACCATGGCATAAATCAACTAAGATCTTTATGGAGGCCAATTTGATAAATTAATTCAAAATATTTTTGAACTATTGGAAAAATATGAATTTACTCATATACCATTGAACTTTAGCAAAAGGGAAATATTTGAGTTTAATTTTGATTTATTAGTGGAGGAAGCCGCGCTAGAAACTCACGCATTGAAGGGAGAAAAACACAGAAACCACTACTTGGTCTCCCATGAAGGGAAACACAGCCAAAAAATATGGCAATCAAGCCACAAGTGTAGGCAGAGTGGTGGGCATATAACCTTGACTAATTCAATGAATGGTGAATCTTTTCTTCTTGGGCGCCATAACTGGTAATTTCTTGTAGGTGGCATTTTTCCCTTTCTGACTTGATTAAGTCTTGATTTGCTGGCTCAAATGAAGTCGATTCACACTCATTTTTGATGAATAAGGGTTTAGAAATCCGCCAAGTCTCATTTTGAATATTTCTGGGCATTGTGATGTCATTCTACATGCCTTCATTAGTGGAAATTGTTGCATTTCAGGCCCTATATATAGATGCCATGCCATTCAAGTTTAGCATTTTCTTGAGCTCTCATATCCATTTCATTATTCTGTTTGCATACTCTGTTCTGTTGAGTAGAAAAATACAGTAATTTTACCAACAATTGCCATAAACAGTGAAAATCCCAATATAGCTGAGAGTGAAACCATTGTGAGTTTATTGTTGAGTAAGAAATAAGTGGTGAGTTCATTATTGAGAGAAGATTCATAGGGAGTTCGTTATAGAGTGAGAAACCATCATTGAGAAACCAATTTTAGCGAGAAATTACTGTTATTCTGGAAGCTTGATTGAAAGAGGGATTGGAAGAACAATTTTGGAAGGAGAAGCTTTAAAAACAGGCACGGATCTTCTTTATTTTGTATCTTTAATTTGAGTGCTGGTTTCTATTTTCTTGTGCTTGTTTGTTTTCCATAAGTTATAAGAGGATAGAATTATTAAGGAAAACATTTACAAGTTATGCATAAAAAAGGAATTTGTGTAAGGAAATCAATGGAAAAGGGGATTTATGTGAAAATAAATTAAGGGAATGGTTTATTTGAATAGCATAAAAGGGAAAATTATGTGAAAAGATAAGGCAAGGGATTTAAAATGCATATTAGGGTGAAATTGCATATTTTGTATTGTCTCCATATAAGGAGAATATGGCTTTACTAGCTAATATATACTAGGATCAAAATGAGGACAAGAGTCAAGTATAATCAATTAGCTTAAAGTTATTAAGTTAACTGAGGTAAGCTTGAGAGACTCCTAGGATAAAGATTTCCAGTATAGGAGGGATAAAGTGATTTACTTGTTATGTTGGTTCATTTCTAGTAGATTAGATGTTGTAGGAAGTCTAGGGTGACTGATTACCCATTGAAGGACCTAACCTACGCGTAGTGTAAGATAGCCTTAAGTCAAATCGGCCCTGAGTAGTGTTTATGATAGATGATCTTCATTCGAAGTACTGAATGAGAATACTTTGGCCAAAGTAGTGAAATGTACGACATCCACTTAGGTGTGAGATAGTTGAGACTACACTGTCAGTTCATTGTGATCCTTGTACTAGTTCGAGATTGTGAAATAGCAAGGTTCTAGTTGTGTAGGACACAACACTATGCTCAGTTGGTAATCATTAAAAGATACCCTACCAATCTCTTCGATGAAGGGAGGGCCATCTATTGAATAATGGATGTGCGGGGGACCGCATTATAAGTTTGTGGTTGGCGGAAAAGTGCCCGAGTGATGTTTCTCCTCCACAGCAAGCAGCCGATGTACCAAGATTTGAAAGGAAAAGAATTTTGGGCCTTCTTACTACTATTTGTTCTAAAGCTCATTGGAGCTATGCTAGTTGAGGTATGTATTCTTGTTTCATGTACTTGTGAAGTTATTATATTGAAATGGAATCTTTATTGTAAAGTAATATGGCAACTTGTTCATGTTTTATCAATAAAGAAAAGGAAAATTTTTATTGCAATGTCATGTTAACACGTTTACTTACTTGTAGGATGAAAATTAAGGAATTTTTAATTTACGCAAGGGATAGGTTGTTACATAGAGATATCTTGACATTTACCATTTCCTAATGAAACATACACCGACCTTGCTGACCAAATCAGATAACCATCTGTACCATCAGCGTCAGACGAAGCGGAAAGTGAAGAAGAGAACACCACCAGAGAACTATACAAACTGTCATCTGTAGACAAAGAAGCATCATCGTGTGATAAAGAAGGTTCACTGGGCAAAGGGAAAGGCAAGGAACTGCCAACCCGATCATCCAAGAACAATTTGTACTAAGAAAATCGGCCGAAGGGGAAGGCCAGAGAAAACCTACCGATGGTTTGATAGAGACCATACATCAGATTGAAGACTTGACATTGACAAGAGAAATTAACATTGGAAGATCGGATCTGAAAACACCAGGATACAAGGAGCATCGAAGGGACCTTGAGGGCAGCCCGAGGGTGATGAATGCTGGAGAGGGACGAGTAAAGGATTGTGGTGTGTCTGAGAGTGCAGGGAACACACTGGAATGTATGAATCAAAACTCTCCAAATAGGTTATAGTCACAAAAGGTGCAATAGAGAGGTAAGATTTTATGCATTGAAAAGAGAATTCTAGGAAGAATTCAAACTTTTGAGAGATGACAATGAAATTGTAGCAAAGATATACAACACAAAACTAGGAAAGCACGGAAATGTATGAGCCTACAATCATGGACTCAAAGAATTATTGGTCAAATTGGAAATCCAACCAGTTGATGGATTGAAAAAAAGACAGTTCACTGAAGGATTGATTCCTTCATTGAGGAAGAAGATGAAGGTCATACCTTCATCATCGTACGTCGATGCCTACAATTGGGCAATGGACATAGAAAACATAGACATCTTCTTGAGGAAAGAGGAGGACGAACAACGGTGATAGCACAAACGGCAACAACGATAGTGAATCAAAGATTGTTCAAGCCTTAAGAAAGGATATGATGAGAATGACAGAGCTGAAAGCCGAGAACAAATGTACAAGGGAAAGCAAGTAATTGTGTTGCATCGAATGCAAGGTGGGTCACACAAAAACAAATTGTCCAAAGAAACTATTCTGCAACATTTGCCAAGTAATGGGACATTCCATCAAGGAATGCCCATACAATTTGAAAATAAGAAGCACACAAGTGCTCTTCACTTAAGGGGAACAATCAACCCCTCCAACCACACCCCCAAAAACAAAAAATGCTAATACCAATGCATCTCTTGGTGGATATCGGAACATAAGAGGGAATAACAATGGACCAAGGAGTAGAATCCATTATGATACAAAGGGGCGACCGGTGATCTAGTGCAAAAAATGTAAGGAATGGGGTCACTTCGCCAGAGAATGCTAGAGTAACTAAGACAAAATGGGGATGTTGTGTAAGTGGTGTGGACCGAGTGATCACGAGGACACTAACTTTCCGAAAAAAAAGAAGCATCAACATCTTGGATGTGGAGGAGCGAGACAAGGAAGTGCTAGCAATTACCAGAGTACAAGCGAAGAAAGCAATATACCCACATCCTTGTACAAAAAAGGAACGAATGAGAGAAGCCAAAGCCGAAGTAGAATAGGCGATGGCAAAAGAATGAAGAACCTCATGAAATTGCAAGTACCTTGCTGCGGTTGGAGTTTGAAAAGAACATCATATGACAAATGCTACAGACGACCATACCAATCAAAGTGACAAACCTTCTCCAAACAATGCCACAACTAGGAGTGGCAATAAAAAATATAGTCAATGATGAGCAAAGTTGGCAACAAGAATGTTGAAGAAAAGTGATGGTAGTGGAGCCGCCACCCGAAGGTGAACAAGTCATTGACCCAATGTTGTTGATTGTGAACATAGGGAAGAGATCAACCATGGTTTAGATGGAGATTGGGGGAAGAGTCTAACAATCATGATTGTCAACGGAGGATTGATAGTCAACATACTGCCCGAAGACACATGGAAGTGCCTTGAGAAACCAACACTCTAGCCATTGACATTCCAATTGGTGGGTGCCAACCAACATGACATCAAGCCATTGGGAATGTTGACGGCGCAAAAGGTGATGATCGAGACCCAACCATTCCTATTGAATTTTGTGGTCATCCCATTGGAGAAAAAGGTGTATAATGCATTACTCAGGAGAGGATGGCTGATTGTAGCCAAGGAAAATCACAACTAGAAACAAAAGACACTCTATAGAAATCAATGGGATAAAGTACATGATTGACTTGAGAAATCAAGTAGTGAGTGAAGAATTCGCATCATCTGACTTGGAGTCCAAAGGAGGATCAAGAATGGATGAAGAAAGGAGATTCATGGAACCAAATGGCGAAGGCATCCTTGACCTCCAATATTGCTTAGAGGATGAAACGAGTTCACTCAATGGACTCTTCCATTGGCAAATGGAGGACTACGAAGTGTTCTGGTGGGATTGCAGTATGTTGCAAGTCAAGGAGATGGAAGGAAAAGAAGAGGACAAAGCCTCAACAAGTCGAGCATTTCCTCTGGGGTACGAAGAATACAAGGAGGGAGTGGTGAGGGTGGATGACACGCTAGTGCATAATTTTGAACGGGACAAGGTGATCATGTACAAAGAACCAAGAATAAAGGAGGTGAACTTGGGAGAGGAGGATTGCCTCCGAATAATTCTAGTCAAAGACGATTGGAATCCAGTGTTGAAGGCAGTAGCATTCAAAATCTTTAGAGAATACAAGGATTCCTTTGCATGGACATACAAAAAGGCGTACCTCCAAAATTATGTGTACATACAATCCCCTTGGTATCGGGAGCGCAACTCATAATAATCTTCAAGGTCAAAGTCAGCGATTAAGGGTCTCCAATTGTAATCACTAAAGAAAGAATCTGAACAAGTTCGGATATGTGTGGATTTTCAAAGCCTCAATGCAATAACTATAAAGGACCCATTCTCGATCCCATTTATCGTTTCCATACTAGAAGAGGTGGCTGACATGAAATCTATTCATTCATGGATGGATTCTCGAGCTATAATTAGATAAGCATAATCGAGGAGGATAAATTGAAGACAACATTCATGGTTGAAGACAGAGTGTATGCATACAACTAGATGACGTTCAGTCTATGCAATGCTTCAGGCTCAATGAATTTCCAAAGAATCATTTTGCATATATTTGACAAGATGTCAGTAGGGAATTTTAAGGCATTGTTGGATGACTGGTTGAGCTACAATGAGAAAGACACACATTTGAAGGCTCTCCAAGAATGTATGGAACAATGCAGAGCAACACGATTGGCATTAAATCCAAAGAAGTGTCATTTCATGGTGCCTCAAGGAAAACTACTTGGACACATAGTCTGCAAAGCCGAATTGAAGACCGACCTAGAAAAAATCTGGGTGATCGTATAGATGGAACTACCACAGAACATCACTCGAGTAAATTCATTCTTAGGTCATGTCGGTTCCTACAAAAGATTCATCAAAAACTTTGCCTAGGTATTCTACCCACTGGACATACTCACAAGGAAAGGTCAACCATTTATATGGACAAAAGACTAGGAGAAGGCCTTTAAGGAACTGAAGGTACGATTGATAAGCTCGCCAATCCTTGCATATCCGGATTGGAGTAAAGAGTTCCAAATACATGTCGATGCATCAAACTATGCAATCAGAGCAACATTGGCACAAGTGGGACCACAAGGGTTAGACCATCCAGTATTCTTCACCAGTCGATTATTGTCAAAAGCAAAAAAGAATTATAGTACAATGGAAAGGAAAGCACTCATAATGGTTTATGCCGTACAAAAATTTAGACACCACTTGTTGGCAACCCCCTTTACATTCTACGTTGAACACTAGGCCCTTATGTACATTGATAGCAACTAGAATTATAAAGGTATGGAAAATCCACCATTATTACAAAAAATATTTGATCTCGAATATGTATGGACCTGTTGTGCATATAGCTGTTATAAAAGGCCATGGCTATTTCGTAAAACAACACCCAACCTCAAAAATAATATACCTAGGAACAAACTATGAGAATGTGAATTATAGGAAACCAAAATTAATTGGTATATGAGATCAAGTCTTGGAAATAAAATTAAAAGAAAAAATTGAGTGAAGGGGACAAAAAAGTCGAAGTGGAAATGAGGAAGAAGGAAAAAATAAAAAGAAAAAAAATTAAAAAACATTAGAGTTGAAAATAATTAAAGTTCAAAAAGTGAAAAAAAGAAAAAAATTAAAATTCGAGAGGAGAAAAATATTAAAGTTGGGAAGTATTAAAAAATCAAAAGGTGGATATCTTGAAATATTTCTAGTGGCAAATTATAAAAGCACTGAAAAAGAAGAAAATTTAAATATCAAAATTGGAAAAAGTTAAATAATTGCTAATAAAAAATATGAAGTATATAAAAGGGTACTACCCTCTTTTATAATTCACATTGTACGACCTCTACAAGAAGTTACTAGGAGAAGAAGAGTTTATAGAATTGTACAGCAAAAAACAAAATTGCACTATATATAGACTTATATCGTACGATGTAGGAAGAGAAGCTCAAAATAGACTATATGGTGGCAAGGGATTCAAAACAAGGTCGAGGTTTACACTCAGAACAAATCGTATGATGGCAAGGGATTTAGAATAAGGTCGAGGTCGTATGACAAGGTGGAAGGCAAAAGGATAACATTGTATGGTCAAAGGTAAACGACTTCCTATGCAATCACATTTCTCGAGAGTTTGAACCCTTCTTGAAGGCAGTGGTGATGAATTATTCCAGGCATGCCCACAAATTGGTCACTGACTACAAAGGTTGCTCGGTAACTATCTCTTTCTGGCCAACAGATTTCCATAGAGTATTTGACATACTGGCCATAGGTACCACCGTGTGCAAGCCAATGGGGAAATTCACCTAGCAGCACAAGGAAGCATCCCTTAGGAGAGTTTGCTGACTTGATTTAACCCAACAGGGGGATAGTATATGGAGTGCAGGTAATTGAGGTTTGAGGAAGAACTTTTGGCTACATCGGAATGGAAGTGCATAATGGATTTAATTAAGTGTAGATTGATAGGAGAGAGTAGGGCATCTGGTGTGGCAATCTGGATGATCAACTACATGATTGGGCTGAGCACAGGTAAAGTTTACGACTGGTCCAGATTATTGTTAAATAGGATCAGAGAGTTTTTGGCACAAAAGCATAAGGATTTTTATATGACATAGCATGCCATTGCCCTTCTCTTGGATGCCATCCACACTCAGGTTCCCGTTGACAAGTGGGGAAAGTTTCAACTAGTAGCCTAGATAGACCCGTCACTACCAACAACATTTTCTGGACCACTATCGACATATAGGCAATAGGGGGAGAGGAGACAACTTAGCCAGCTAGAAAGAAGAGGAAGCAAAGAGAGGCATTAGGCAATGGAGGAGAAAGTGAGGAAGAGGATATGCCCATAGAGTTGTCCTCTACATCCGCCACCGCATTGATGGAGGAGGTATCGCTGGTAGTCGATGGGCAGTCACTGTTGGAGATGGACATAGACAAGGCTGTACTAGTGAGTGCGGCGGCTACAGAAGTGCCACCACCACAACCAACCATTTTTCCAACAGTACTCGTACTGCCAGGCACACGACCAGCATTGTTGATGGCATATCTAGTGGCATTGGCAGGAGCATCGCTAATGGCACCGCTAGGAGCGCCAAGCCCACTGCCAGGGCCGCCAGACGCATTGCCAGGATCGCCAAGTGCATTGCCATGACCACCAGTGGCATTGGAAAGATTGCCAGGTGCATTACTAGGACTACCAGTACTGCTAGTCATCATGACAACATCGCTAGATACTTTGCTAGGGGATATTCTCTTGCCGATTGATGTCACTTAGATCAATAGATGGTTAGATATGCTCAAAATACCAATGCAGGTTCCAACATTCCCTTTACTGAGTTCTTTTGGAGTTATGGTCAAGGGACTCGAGTAAGATCCGTCAATCATGGTGATCAAGGGTATAGAGATGGGCTCTTCACAGGCACACCCACCAAATGTCATGCACACTCAGGAGAGTGGGGGAGTCCCTCAGATGCCTCAACTACCTTTGGTTGCACATGAGTTACCACCTAACCCATTGGGCAAGGAGGAGGAGGATGAGTCAAGTTCGTCTGAAGGGCTAATCATTGAGATAGCCATGCTCGATGAGACAATCCACTGGGTACGGTCCAATGGTACATCCAGGACCTCCGGTCGATGGCAGTAGTGATGCTAGAAGTGGGAGATATATCCAAATGATTGGACATGGGGTAGTCTCCGCTGGTGGCAAGGGAAGCCCAATGCATATTGGCGTTCATGTAGATAGAGTGCGAGAGAGAACTCACTCGTTGCTTCACTTCTTGAGGATGGCCTGGAGTTGAGACTCCGACAATGATGAGAACTTGGCACCCTGCTAGACCTTCAGTAGGGGGAAGGGATGCTAGAGTGATCTCAACCTTGTTTAGTATAGAGGCTTCCTTTAGGGATGTATTCTACAAGTTGAAGCATCAGATGGCATCCATTGACGGGTTATATAGGAGAAGAATGGGGCCTTGCAGATGGTTTAGAAGGTATGAGAGGAGTTAGCTAAACACACATAAAAATTTCAAGATCAGTTAGCTCAGCAAACACAACTCATCGTCACTGAGTGAGCCACAGTGATGACTGTGGAGGCCAAGATGGCAAAGGAGGAGATAGAGTAGAGAGTGACGGCCATGGAGGCTAAACTAGCAGCGAAAGACAAAGAAATTGAACAAGCTAAACGTTAGTTGATGGAGGCTGTCCAGATGGTGAAGGCAGCGAGAACGTGAGATAGTGGCCGAGCACCAGTTGAGGATACACATTGAGGAGATCCATAGGCTGCAAGATTTACGCTCACAGTCATCCACCCCTACAATGTCCATTCATCCAGGGATGTCCTCTCACCCTCCTCAATAATTGTAATTTGGGTTGTCAGCTCCCAATTTTGTTGTTGTCGTTTGGAAGACAACTTTCTTTTTGGGGGGCTGATGTAGTCGGCAAGATAGAAATAAATAAATAATTGTGTTAATAGGTAATTAGTCCTTGACCATTGGTTGGTTGTACTTGGTTGTTGCCGACGGTTGGTGTCCTCAACCAACGTCGGCTGGCTATATATTGTATGTTTACACTTATAGTTGGGGACTGCATACATTTTGGTATTTTGTAATTATTGCCTATCCAATGAATGAAGAATACAATACAAATATTCTGTGTATTATCTGAGTAATTGATATGTTTTATTATTGCTGTTATATATTTCTGTTTACTCTCTGTTAATTGGTCAAGTAGCCTTAAGGAGTAAACACAGGCCCCTCCAAAACAATACCATACCGGTATATTGTACCCAGGTACCTGATTCTGATACGCGAACTTGGGAAAAATGTTCAGTAAGTGAAGTAGGTTTTGTTTCTGTTACAAAAGTTATTTCAAGTTAATATGTTTTATTATTGCTGTTATATATTTCTGTTTACTCTCTGTTAATTGGTCAAGTAGCCTTAAGGAGTAAACACAGGCCCCTCCAAAACAATACCATACCGGTATATTGTACCCAGGTACCTGATTCTGATACGCTAACTTGGGAAAAATGTTCAGTAAGTGAAGTAGGTTTTGTTTCTGTTACAAAAGTTATTTCAAGTTAAGTTGAGAAGATCTAGAGCTTCACACTAAGATAAACCTTTTAGTGGGCCCAGTTAAGACTTGGTTATGGAAATTGTTTTTCCTATAAGAGGCTTCTGGTAATGAAGACAAATACAGTAAAACTCAGTGAACATAAATTCATTTTTTTTATGAAGTGTGTGACTAAATTTGCTTCTGAATCAAGAAATTTTCATATTTTATGTTTTGTTTTGTCCTATGCTATTATTGAGCTACCACTGGTTTTCGGGCCAAAAAGGATTCATTTAATGATAGTCAAATAGGTAAAACCGTAAAGCAGATGTCTGCAGAATGTGTTTGCTAAATAATTCATAATTTAACAGAATTCAATAGATATATTTTAGATATTTTGAGCTTTTCTCTGAGCTTATAACTGTAATTATTTTGCAATGTTTAATATTTCTTTAATTCTTAATGAACCATTTAAATAATGTTTCTTTTTTAACTGTTAGAATTATTTTCACTGCTAGCCATCTTACAGGCTTTCTTTGGTTGGTATTTTACATGCAGACTTATGTGAACCCTTTGCAAAACAATCCTGCCTACTCAGCTGTCAAGTAAGAAGCATTTACTATGGTTTTGCATTTTGATAAATCTTTATTTTAGAGTTTTTGTTTTTGGTTTTATCTGTAGACTTAGCCAAACCATTGGCAGAACAGTCCTGCTTGCTTAGCTGTCAAGTAAGAACCATTTACTGATTTTTCTGTAACTTTTATTCCTTTGAAAATTCTTGGATACCTTCCAAGTCATTTGATGTCGTTCTTGTTCATTTCATTTTATTTTGTAGATATAGATAACTGGATACTAATGTTAATAAGGAGTCTCAGACTTCATGGAGTACGGGCTATATTGGCATCTTTTTTGGTCCATTTTGTGATGTTTTAAAACTTTTCTGGGTTGCAGGCAATACTTTGTTGATCCCGATGATGTGGTTGCAAAGGATGTGAGTTACTTAAGTTGCATTTCAACTATGAGACTTAAGTTATTAATTTTGAAAATGAGATTCTTTGACATCATTTACTTTCTCTTCTAGTGTTTGCTTTCGGCATGTTGTAAAGATGGAGACTTATAATCTAATTGATGTTTCTTCAGATTGTTGTTCAAATAAATAGTTCCAGAGGACTTCATTTCCGTCGAGCAGGGCCATGTGAAAGGGTATGTTGAATTATTAAGGTGAATTCAGCATCACGACATTAATAAGACAGTAATCTTTAACATTGAGATTATACCTATTGGAATAAGTGCATTTTAAAGCAGATAAAGTATATAATAAATTTGGTTTCCTGAAATGAAATTAGTATGGGTGTTCATCTTTGACTTAATGATTGTGCTTCTGCTTAAATAGGTGCATTTCCAATCAGATGAAGTGCGTGCCTGTGTGGTGACATGTGGTGGATTGTGCCCAGGGCTGAATACTGTCATTCGAGAAATTGTATGTGGATTATGGTATATTTATGGGGTTCAAGATATCATTGGGATTGAGGTGAGAGTATCTTGTTTCCTTATATTGCATCTCTTCAAGTGCACAATTAGAATTCAAAGTAACATTTTTGTCTATTTTGTTAATATTCTAATATTATTATGTTTCTTCTTCAATGAAGGTATTTGCAGCCTTCATTGAGGTTCTAGTTATTTGCATCAAATTATTTCTTTATTATCTGGGCATATTGAAGAATGTTTGTATAGCTGTTAGGTTAATGATGTTTTTAATTAAGAGAATGTTTACATCTTCAGTTTGGTGCTCTGTCCTACTTCTGGGTCTGCATCTCTTTCTTCTGACCTTTAAATGTGACCATTTTGAATCAAAATTTTCCATTTTCCAATAGTACTAGTTGGTATATGATTTTTCGATGGACTAATTTCATGCCCATATACTTTGTTGTGTAAGATTTTGTAATGCTTGTGGGCTAATTCATCTGTATATTCTTCTCATGCTTTTTGGTAATATTGTTCTTTAATGTGAACATTGCCTTCATACACAATTTGTTTGATTTGTACCTTTTACACTTTTTCTTTAGGTTTATATGTATTATTAGATATGAAAAAACGAGGCTAGAGATGTGGTCATGCAACACACTGTATTAATGTATTCATTTTTTTTGCAGGCTGGATACAGAGGATTTTATGCTCGCAATACCATTCCTTTAACACCTAAGGTGGTTAATGATATTCATAAGCGTGGAGGCACTATGCTGGGCACTTCACGTGGTGGTCATGAAACTTCAAAGATAGTTGACAGTATTCAAGACCGTGGCATTAATCAGGTACCTAATGTCTAATGAAGGGAAGGAAGTGATGAATTATCTTGTTTGATGTTCTTATCCATTTGGAAAAGCAATTTGTGTCTGCTTTATAAATACCATACTTATTGGCTTATTTGTTTTGCTTCAAATAACAGGTCTATATAATTGGAGGTGATGGAACCCAAAGAGGAGCAGCTGTTATTTGTGAGGTATGGAGTAGCTCAAAATATAATGAATAGAATTAAAAATTAGAACTATGTTAGTGCAAGCAATAAATATTCTCAAATAATTTAACATGATGCAATGCGTAATGTATTTAAAACTTGGACTAATTTTAGGACCTTCTGGTCATAGAAGAGCACAACTTATGATTTGCAATAATATATCTTTCTCATCTATTCTGTTTGTCAAAAACCAATCAGTGAATCCCTATATCAATCAAAGAGAACAAAAATGAGTCACACGAGTCTATCCCTTTCTAATTAGGAGAAGATCAACTAACCACAAGATACTAAATGTCTTGATGTGGATACTATCTATCCAATGTAAAGTGTATGCTAGAAACATAAAATATCACTGAACAATATTAATACTAAACAAATAAGATTCTAAAGTATCAGTAGACCTAAAAGCAAGTCTAAAATCAAATTAAAAGGTACATGAATATCATAAACTTGACAAAGGTCATCAGGCATATACCTCCTCAACATCCAAAGAGATAAAAATCTAGACATAACCATAAAACCAAATTAACTCCCATTTGGTTTAGGGGACAATGGAGTTGCAGTGCCTCTCCCATAGTCAATAGGAAACCAGGTTTAGATGAATGCCATGGTCTTTTGTTGCTAATCAGCTCTTTAGTCAATGGGTTAGTGAATAAATGTAGAAGCTACTAAATAGCTAAAAATGTCATAGAAGCAAGGATACAAGTGTGCATAGAGAGAGAAAGTCCATCCTTCATGTTGGTGATTTGAGTTGTAGGTTCCAAGTCACTAAGGTTGGATAGTTTCTCAGGTGCTAGGTATTAAAGTATTTTTCTAATATTTAATGGTCATCTTAGTTTTTAGTTAGTCAGTAGTTTGCTTCAGTTAGTTTTAGTAACTTTTAGTTAATTACTTCTGTTAACGATTGTTTCCTTTTAGAAACATTGTCTTGTATTGTATTATTCTATGCTCCACGGGGTTTTGGGAACGGGGAGTGCCAGGTACGGCGGGATGAGTTTTCAGTACAAGGGTACTTTTAGGTCATTTTTTAGGGGACAGTAGGGGACGACTGATAAAAAAATAGGGAAATTTTTAAAAATATAGAGAAATTTCAAATGTTCATAGCATAACATTGATAAAGCATTCATTTTAGACATTGTATAAGCTTAATACATATCATTAGACTTGAATTGAGATTTCACATGAGAATCGACAAACAAATTAACAAAATTCAAATGCTTTTCATTATCAATGTGCATACATATCATATAAAAGTCTCATAATTATAACCAAAATCCCCAAAGGCTCCAAGTCTCAACTATGAAATGACATGATAAACATAAAACTAAGAAAATATATGCTGTCCAAGGTCCCTAATCAGCAGAAGGTAGGTCTAAATCAGCATCGCCCTTGCCATCGGAGCTCGAGTCTAAGTCAGTGTCAGTGTCCATGTCAATAGAAGGATCTGCCTCAACCAATGGAACCCCAACCAATCCCTCATGTGCATCCTCCTCAATCTGCATAACATCTTCGGGATTAACATCCCAACGTAAGGCTGGAGTCTGACGATACTCACTAGACTGGTGATCCTGTAGCCGCAAAGCATTGTGTACTTCCACCAACTTCTCCGATCATCTAGAGATAAGGAAGTTCCTCTTGACTGATTGGATGAAGCTATATGTGGACCAATTCCTCTCTGCAGCAGAGGAACTGGCAACCTGTGAAAGAAGGCGAATGGCAAGTAATCTCAACTCTAGTGCATCCTTCCCATGCCATGTCCACCATCCAATAGGGTCAGTTTGAACCAATGTAGCTCTATTTGTCCTCGCCTCTAGTTTGCCGAAGGTTGGACCATGAAGATTGGCAAATGCAAGCCACTGTGTGCGAAGTACAGTAGATTCCTCTGAAGTATACATTTTTGTAAGGGCCTTCATGAAGCCTTCTTTCACCTCTTCATCATAAGATGGAGCCACTCTCCCAGGTCTCGGTGCATACCATTTGGGATTGAGAGCATAGGCTGCCATATGAAGCGGGGTGTTCATAATGTCCCACCGTCGCGTCACAATGGGCCTAAGATGCTCCTCATAAAATGCCAAAGTAGGGTCCCTGCTATAAATTGTTTGCTTGACCTGTCCAAGCTACTATCAAAGGTCTTATAAATCTCTCCAAGGCTAGGAGAGTCAGTATCAGCATATCTAATCACTTGCACAATAGGTTGGATGAAGGAGCATACATATCTGCAAGTGCAAACAAGTTACAAAAATTAAAATCAGCTAGCCTATAAATATTAAATAATAAAATGAAAATCAGCAATAATAAAATAAAGAAATAATTCAAATAAATAATAAAATCAGCAATGCCAATTTTCTTACCTCATTGTGGACCACCAGTCATCATCAAGGATTTTTTGTTTCACCCTTTTTCCCTCCGCTGTGCTTGACTCATGCCATCTACCCTGCTCTACATTGACCACCATTAATTGTAGAGCCTCTTGGACCTCAAGCATCCTCTCCAATAAAATGAAGTAGTTGGCATATCTAGTCTCCACGGGCTTGAGGAATTCCTTCCTCGAAAATGTTCTAAACAAAGCAAGTGAAGTATGATGGTTGCAAATGAACATTTGCACCTCTCTAGCCTCTGCAACCACTGCCTTCACCCAATCTATCTTCTCAATGTCCTTGAAAGTATTGTTCAATGCATGCACACAACAAGGGGTCCAAAAAATGTGCTTATAAGCACTCTCCACCATCAATCCAGCTAATTTGCACACACGGACTGAATCGGTCACTACCTGGCAATGGCGTATCATCAAGTTGATATGAGATTAGTATAGATATCAATTTATAGATGATGTCTCACATTCCAAATCAAAAATAAGAAAGAAAGAAAATGTGATCAGTACCTGCACAACATTAGAGGCTCCAACCTCCTCTATAGCATCTCTCAAAATCTGAAATTGGAAGGTTGCATCCTTCCTTTTGCCCAAACAATCTATAGCTCTAAGAAAATAAGAGCTTGCTGTACTAGTGACGATAAGATTGATGAGTGGCCGATGTTTGATATCGGTCCACCCATCCATGATTATGGAGCAGCCATCTGTCAACCATGTTTGTCTCATATCCTCCATCAAAATACTCACCTTGGAGTACTCTTTATCAAGAAGGGTGGTGCGTAACTTAGTTTCTCCAGGTGGAACATATGAGGGACCAGCAACTACAATATCTTTGCACATTTGTTTAAAATATGGTGAACGTGAGACATGAAATGGTATGGCATTAGCATAAAAAAACTTGGCAATAGAGGAATCAGCCCCATCTTTTAGTGTAACATTAAACATATCAGCAACATTCATACTCCTTTTCTTTCCTCTAGTAGAATCATCCCCCACATGAGAGTGAGAAGTTGAAGCAACATCCTAGTGATGGTGTAGGCATTCCCGTACTAGGCTGCAAACTCTCAACTGAAACCCCTTTACTTAATGCCTCCCCTCCATATGCAATCTAGTTGCCTCAATTTTTTGTTGTTGGGTTATTTTTCTACACCCTTTCACCCCTTGACCACCAATCCACAAAAGATGGCAATAAACTCTCGTATAGCTGCCCCTATATTGTTTGTGGCACAAATGACACTCCCATACTCTACTACCCCCCGAATTTTTTTTCTTGTCTTTATCAACTCTTGTTGCAAATTGTAGTAGAGGTTTTTTGGGGTTAAATGGGCCTTTTGCCCATTTTTTGAGGATTTCAGATGGACATTCAAATGGGTTTGAACTTGTTGACCCTACTCCACTCCCAGTCTCTGAAGACCCCCCAATGTTTGCAATTGAACTACCTCTAGGTCTATTTCTAGTTCTTTGAGTTTGAGTTCTTTCCTCCATTTGGATTTCAATATCATCACTTTCACTATCACTGCTGTTACTCATGGTTGTTTTAAATTTTTATGAAGTTTCTGATTTCAAAGAGCTGCAAGTTCAAAACAAAAAAAAAAAAACACCCTAAATGCCCTTCCTATGTGTTGAAAAACTTAAAAAAATCTTGCAAAAATTAAAACAAATAGCAAATACAAAACAAAGATGAAAAACATACCTCTAATATGCTGGAAATGATGCCCTAAGCTCCTCTTCAAACTGTTGTTCTCTCCTTCACTCAGCTGCTCTTCTTTTGCTCTCTTTCACTTCACATGGCAAATGTAAAAATGAGTTGCTTTTCTCATTTTAGGCCCCATATAAGGTAAACATTAGGTTAAGTGGCATGGGGCGTCCCTTGTGGGCCCCCCCATGCCTTTCTTTTAATTTAAAAACCTTTATATTTAAAAAAAAAAAAACGTTTTATTTGCTGCTGGGCCGTAGGGTATGGCTAGCCGTACCCGGTACGGACAAGGGACGGCTGGGCCATATCGGGTACTGCTAGCCGTACCCTACATCCCCTGCCAATTAGCCAAAAGTCTCATGGAAGGTCCGGGTACTTGGAGGGCAAAAAGGGATGGCTAGGGGATGTTTCCTGGCCGTCCCCGCGTCCTTGTTTCGTACCCGGTACGGGAAATGGGGAAAAAACACAGGGGACGCGTCCTCGTGGAGCACAGGTATTATTTAAGGAGTATTCCTCTCCTTTGTAAATAATGATAACGAATATCAATTATCATTTCATGGTATTAGAGCTTAGGCTCATTTTTGGTGAATTTTTTGAGCAATAAAAATTCGTGGCTGATTACTTGAAGATTTTTAAAGTTTTTTTCCGTTCGACACTTGTGTGAACTGAAAATAATGTCCAACTTCTCCCACCGAGAGCAAATTGAGCTCCATGCCTGGCACATAGTATACATTGAGAAATATTAAAGTTCTCCCACTAGATGTGATTTGAACGTTGCCCTTACCGACAACAATATACTCTTTGCCACCACCAAAGATGACGGAATTAGAGCAAGCCATATAATTCGTGAACCAATCTCTCCTGTTTGTAAAATGTCGAGAGGCTTCAAAATCGATGTACCATGCAGATGATTATGGACCAATGAATACTGCATTGCTCACTAGTGCCAAGTATTTCCTCTTGTTTGTTGATGATTTTAGTAGGAAAATGTGGGTGTATTTTCTCAAGGCAAAGTCACAAGTGTTTAATGAATTTCCAAAGTTTATGGCATTAGTTGAAAAAGAGTCAAGATGTCAAATCATAACTCTTAGCCCTTAAGTTAGATAATGGGGGTGAGTTTTGTTCCAACTAGTTCACAGACTTCTGTGCTAAACACCGTATTAAGCGTCAGCTTACCACACCCTATACCCTTCAGCAGAATGGTGTTGTAGAGCATAGGAATCGTACCATCACAGAAATGGCCCATTGTATGTTGAAGAACATAAATGTTCCCAAGAAGTTTTGGGCTAAGGCAGTGTATACTGCAGTATACCTTCTTAACCAGTCTCCCACACAGGCCGTCAAGAAGATGATCGTAGAGGAAGCATGGTCTGGGAGGAAACCAAGAATCACTCATCTTAGAGTGTTTGGTTTGATTGCGTATGTTTGGATTCCAAAAGCCAGAAGTTGATGCTAACAAGATACAATGACAATCATAAGGCCTCTCGGATGATTGATGTGGCCATTGATCATTTGACATTCATCAGGGATGTTGTGTTTGATGAGGAAAGTGGGCCTTTTTTACTCTCTTCTCCTATCAAGAGCCTTGACAATTAGCGTCTAAATACCAAGGATTTGGGAGCTAAGATTTTAGTAGCTCCATTTGAAGGGAGGGATTTTGATGATTCTGATATTGTGGAATCTCCTAGGCAAGATTCTATACCAGCAAGTTTTTCTCAGGATAACCTAGATCAGCATCTAGATGGTATTATTCCAGCCAGCCCAAGTCATGATGATGCTCATCTTGATTTGGAAGAAGATGCATCTCCTCCTCGCCTCAAGTGGTGGGAAAAGCTCATTGGTTATGTTCATGATGATGAGCTCGTTAAGGGAAGATCGTCTAGAGGCAAGACCAAAAAGAACACAATAAACTTTGCTCTTATGGCCAACATTCAGAGTGTTTCTGAGCCCTAGGATTATTCAAAAGCAAAGGATAAACTTGAATGGGAAAAGGCTATGGATTTTGAGCATCATAGTCTTTTGAAGAACAACACGGGTTCTATCAGATCTTCTATCAGGGAAGAAACCCATTGGTTGCAAATGGGTCTACAAGGTGAAATACATGACTGATGGAACATTGGATAAATACAAGGCTCAAATGGTGGCTAAGGGGTTCTCGCAGAGAGACGGTATTGATTATGAGGAAACCTTTGCTCTCACAGCAAAGATGAGCACCATCCAACTTGTCCTAGCCATGTCAACACAGTTTGTGTAACGACCTATTTCTTGCGTAAATTAAAACTTTCCAATTCTCACTTTATATATGTAAAGGTAACAAGTAACAAAGATAATACAATAAAAATTTTCCTTTCTTTATTGATAAATACATACAAGTTACAATATGTTTCCACATGAATTTCATTTTCATTGAAAACATAAATTAGAGTTCAAAAGTAATATAGTTACATACATAGCTTGTAAGCTTTTGCACAAATAGAAGTAAGAAGGTCCAGGAGTTCGTCCTTTCAAATCTTGATACATCGACCGCTTGCTGTGGAGGAGAAACATCACTTGGGCGCTTTTCCGCCAACCACGGACTTATAATGCGGTCCCCCGCACACCTAGCGTTAGATAGATGGCCCTCCCTTCGAAGAAGAGATTGGTAGGGTATCCTTTAACGATTACCAACTGAGCATAGTGCTGTGTCCTACACAACTAGAACCTTGCTATTTCACAATCTCGAACTAGTACTCGGATCACAATGAACTGATAGTGTAGTCTCAACTAACTCACGTCTATGTGGTAGTCGTACCTTTCACTACTTTGGCCAAAGTATTCTCATTCAGTACTTCGAATGAAGGTCATCTATCATAAACACTACTCAGGGCTGATTTGACTTGAGGCTTCCTTACTCTATGCATAGGTTTTGTCCTTCAATGGATGAATCCGTCACCCCAGACATCCTACAATCATACGAACCTACTAGAAATGAAGCAGTCTACAAGTGTTTTGTATCAATCCTCCTTGTAGACACTAAAAATTGTCCTAGGCTTGCGATTTCTAAATTCTCTATCATTTCCCCTTTCATTCTTCATAATTAAATAATTTTTAATTATTTAATTATTTTTTAAAGTCATAATTCTTCTATTAATTAAATAATTTTAATTATTTAATTAATTCATTTTCTATCTTTATTCCTCCCTGATTAATTAAATAAATTTTATTTATTTAATTACGTCACTAAGTAAGTCTTCTTTCTAAAATTAAGAAAATTTTTATTTATTTGATTTTGTCCACTTTCCACTATAATAAAATAATTATTTTAATTATTTAATTATTTATTATCCTCTTCTCTCATTAAATTAAATAAATTTTATTTATTTAATTTGGTCCACTCTCTTGAATTTTGAATTAAATCATTATTTAATTCAAAATTATTGCTTTTGTCACATTCCTCTATAATTAAATAATATCTTTATTAATTAATTATTCATTGGTCACCCAGATTCAATAATTTTTATTATTTAATTTCTTCTATCACCTCTTTGTCTGTGCCAATCTTATCTTCCACATCAGATCTTATCTCTTGACATCTCATTCAATTTCATCCCTTGATTGAATTATCTCATAATTCAATCTCAACCCTTCATTTCTTGTCATTGCCCTAATTTTGACCTAACCCTAGTCCATACTACAACATTCAATCTTGGCCATTGATTAGGACATCTTATTGGCATTCAATCTCATCCATCCGTTCAAAATGGCATTTTCTATAAAATGCCATTTTCCTCTCATTTTTAGACATAAGGAGGCATTGGATTTCAAACATTAAACTTTGCAGCATTTGTCATCTTACTTCATTTAGTCTTGGCATATTTAGGCATAGGCATTTCACTCATATTGTCTTAGGCATTTAGGCATTGATCAAATCCTTCAAAGCTTGGTGTAGGACTTAGACTTGTATTTCAGATTGCTCGCATGATGAATCTGAGGGCAACACATCAACCAGCAAGCTAGAAGGTGTTACAAAAGTGAATCATGGAGGTCTCAGCGGTTTCATGGTATAATCATTCTTTTGTTTACTTCCATTGTATTTTGTAATTGCTTTGGGTTTATGGTCTCCATTGATCTAATCTAATTCTAAAATAACCCTTAGTTACACTCCTAAATAGGAAGTCTTTATCCTAGGAGTACTTAGCTTGTCTCAGTTATCCTAATAACTTAAGCTAAAATACCTTACTTGATTTTGCCTTCATTTCGATCCTAGTAGATAATAAGTACATCTACGTATTCTCCATATACAGAGACTATACACAACAAGCAATAATCATTCAAAATGCAAATAAATCCTTCCCTTTTATCTTTTTATCTTTATTTCTTTTTAATGTAAGACAAATAATCTAATCCCTTAAGCTCTTTATTTATATAATCCCTTTTTCATAATTCCCCTAATCATTGAATCCCTTACACATATTCTTCTTTAATGAATTGCTTTAAATATTCATCAAAACAGTTCTTTCCTACTAGAGCTAATTGAAAGCAACAACCACAAGACCAAAAAGGAAACAACATTTCAATAAAAGTTATAAACTAGGAGGACTCATGCCTGATTTTAAAGCTTCTCCTTCCAGACTTGCTCTTCTAGACTCTCCTTCAAATAAGCTTCCAGAATTTCAGCTAAAAATGGCTTCTTTATGATAGCATATCACTCTATAATGAACTCTTATATCTCTTCTCTCAAACGTGCTTCCACCACTCAATTCCTACTCAACTATAATTCACAAATACCTCACTCTGATCTCAAAATGATATAATCACTGTAACTGGTAAATGCTGGTAAAAATTCACTGTATTTATCAAACTCAGCAATGCAGAAAATTCAAGCAATGCAACGAAATGGATATGGGATAAAATACTAAACTCAGATTGCTCAATGTGTGTATTTTCAATGAATGGAAGGGTGTCTATATATAGGCCTGAATTGCAACAGTTTACCACTTAAGAAGGCATGTCGAATGACAACACATAGCCCAGAAATACTCAAAAGAAGTCCTGGCGGGTTTCTAAACCCTAAGTCATCAAAATTGAAGGTGATTCGTCATTATTTGAGCCAGCAAATCATGAATAATTCAACTCAGATAGGTAAAACGCCACCTACAGGTTTATGCGCATTTCAACAGGTAAAGATAAGTAAATATTAATGCTGAGACTAAGTCCCTCATCAGAAGGCGTCCACATTTCTCATTTCCTAGGTTGTGAGCTCCATCTTTCTAGCCGCGTCCTGTTATCCTGGCGATGGTCGCGCACTACAGGCATCCATTTCATTTTCACGGGAATGGCTTTCTCCAAATTTTTCCTTTAAAATTATGTTTCAAATTTACACTTTGAAGTATTTAGTATTTCAAATATTTAACTCTCTTAATATTTCGATTTCCCATAGTTCAGAATATTTAATATTGCTTTGAAAATCAAATATTTCTTTTTTTTTTAAAAGTCTCCAAATGTAATATTTTCTCATTTAAATTTATACAATTTCATATTTCAATATATTTATATATTTTATCATATATGTATTTTAATTAAGCATAATATTTTTAAATATATAAATATATATATTTTCCGACATTATATCGTGATATTTATATATATTTACATATATGTAAATATTACCTTAATATTAGTACATATATTTTAAATATATAAATATATAATATATTTACATAGGTATTTATGTATTTATGTATATATCCATAAATATAATCACATTGTTAATATATACATTTATACATAAATATATATATGTAAATTTGCTAGGCAATAATATTAAATATTATTTTCACCACAGATTTAGGTGGACTGTGTACATATATACTCTTGTGTATACGTATGTATGCGTATATACATGTCGACACATGTGTATGAGCATATCCGTCTGCTTAACGTACACATGTATTGATATGTCTGTACATATAGATACGTGTACTATGTATAGATGTATGTGCGTTCCCAATCACTCTTTAACATATATCTTTCACAGCATTCATACTTGGGTCGTGGTATAGCAAGTCTGACGTTAAACATTCACATCTCCTTAAGCATAAAGAAGTGAATTCAGAACCTTAATGTCAATAAACAAGCCTATGGACGACTTACCCTTATCTCGACAAACAAACTTGGTTTACTCAATCTATAGTATGTGTGTGTATGCTCAATTTGGTAATCGTTATTGTTTACCCGACCAAGTTCCTCCCCGAATGATGTCTCTCCTCTGTCCGGAGGAACAGTCTTCATAACTGCACACCATGACATGATATCGGCAGTCATATGCTCATAACAAAGCAGTTTGCATAAAACATCTCAAAAGTTAGAATAAACATTATCCATAACTTATATGCTACATTTAATTAAGAATTAAATCATTAGAAGTAACAATCAAATGAAACCATCATTCAAATAGGACGCATTCATTTAATAACTGGATCAATCATGTTTTATTCATCACAAAGATTCAAACATTACAATCAATTGCCCTATGCAATAGTAGCTATAAAATCGGGATGTAACAGTTTGGTTAGAAGGTCCACCATATGGACATGAAGAGTGCCTTCCTCAATGGAGATTTGGAAGAAGAGTATACATGACATAGCCTCCTAGTTTTAAGGTTGCAGGAAAAGAGCACAAGGTATGCAGATTACTGAAGGCTCTTTATGGCCTAAAGCAGGCACTCAGGGCATGGTACCTGGAGTTTGACAAGTACTTGGTTGCATAGGGGTTTAACAGGAGTCCCTTAGATGCAAATTTGTATGTCAAAAACACTAGCAATGATATCATCCTTCTTGTCATCTATGTGGATGCTATCATCATTACTGGCAGTAGGTTACATTCGATTGAACAAATCAAGTCGAATTTGTGTCAGGCATTTGAGATGACAGACTTGGATCTCCTACACTATTGTCTTGGTGTAAAAGTTTAACAAACAGGTGATAGTATCTTCATTTTTCAGTCAAAGTATGCAAGGAGTTTGCTGGAGAAATTCAGGATGGAAGATTGCAAAATCTCATCCACTCCTATGGAGAAGGGGCTGAAACTTTCAGCCAAATCAGACTCGCCAGTGGTAAATGAGTCTACGTTCAAGCAACTAGTGGGCAGCCTCATCTATCTTACTGCCACTAGAGTTGATCTCAGTTTTGTTGTGAGCTACATTTCTCGTTTCATTATTGCCCCTAAAGTGGAACATTGGGTTGCAAAGAAGCGAGTATTGAGATATGTGAAAGGAACACCCGACTTTGGCATTCTCTACAACAGATGCAAAGATCCTAGGCTGGTTGGCTTTACATATTTAGATTGGGTAGGTTAAGTTGATGACAAGAAGTCCACTTTTGGGTATGTTTTTAGTCTTGGTACAGGTGTAATCACTTGGACAAGCAAGAAGTAGTAGGCAGTAGCTCTTTCTTCGACTGAAGCAGAGTATTGGGGAACAGTTAAGGCAACATGTGAGGTAGTATGGCTTCGAAGGATGCTTGCTGACATGTAGATGTCTCAAGTAGGGCTTTCATCCTTGCTTTGTGATAATCAAGGGGTACTCAAGCTTGCTAAGAATCTAGTCTTCCACGTGCGAACCAAGCATGTTGAACTTCATTGTCATTTCATCCACTAGCTTGTTGAAGATGGATCTATGATGTTGTAGTATGTTCCAACCGAGGATCAGACTACAGACATTCTCACCAAGTCTCTCAATCCATATAAATTTGTAAAATTTCAAGATAAGCTTGTTGTAGTTAGTAGGATGACCATTAAGGGAGGGTATTAAAGTATTTTTGTAATATTTAATGGCCGTCTTAGCTTTTAGTTAGTTAGTAGTTTGCTTCAGTTAGTTTTTAGTAACTTTCAATTAATTACTTTGGTTAAAGATTGTTTCCTTTTAGAAACATGGCCCTGAATCGTATTATTTAAGGAGTACTCCTCTTTGTAAATAATGAATAATGAATATCACTTATCATTTCACTAGGGTGTCAAATCTGAGAAGAATACCACAAAACTTATATTCAGGTTGGGAAACTGAGGACGGATTATTGGGGTGGGTAGGACCTCTTCACTTTTGATTTTGCAAGAGCAAGGGGGGTTTTCCTAAGGTGTTGAATTATATAATACTAAAAGTGTAAGGAAGCTAAGGTAGCAGAACAACTTCCTACACTAATCTTGAGAAATTATTGGGACAGTCTACTAAATGATATATAGTAAAATCATAATGAATGTCCACTAAATGATATATAGTAAAATCATAGGACAGTCAGTAGGATTATTATTGTTTATTTCTAATTATGATATATTAAGAAATTCATATACATATGTACACTGCTAATCTGTTTATGTTATGATATCCATGTTCCACCATGATGGGGTAGAAGGATTACAAAGGGGGAGTTCATGCAACGGAGTCTCCTAGATACGCCACCTAGGGGTGGGACGTAATGAGCCCACGAGGGCCAAGGGGGTACTTGCCTCTTGGGATATCCGAGGGTACTGCCCCTGGGTCTAGGTTGATCTCCACTAGACATGCCACCTGGGGGTGGGACGTAATGTTCAATATGGAGTACCAACTCTCAGGGTACTTGAGTGATGGATCTCTAACATAATTACAGGACCTAAACCAGGGTTTATCTTTCTTTAAGAATCTAAGTGGTAAGTTATAACCCTAACTACATTAAGCTTATGATTCTCGGGCAAGATTTAGGGTTATCCAAAAAAGGGACATGACATCTTTACAAACAGAATGTACTTGAATTTGCAGATTTATTAGATGGCAGCTTCAAAAGTTTTCCTTGGTATATTTTATCTATCTGTAGTTCATCTTTTCTATTCTTTCTAATTGCTGACAGTCATGTGCAGGAAACTCAGAAGCGTGGGTTGAAAGTTGCAGTTGCAGGGATACCTAAAACTATTGACAATGATATTGCAGTAAATACTGAATTTCAACTTATCCTTGGGGAATCAAACAAGACAATAAGGCTACCTGTTGTTTACTTCCTCAGTCAGCAATCCCAAATTTGATTGGCATTACACTTTATAATGGGTGGCTATATCTTAGAAATACAATAATTTTGATAATTTAAGCATTCTATGAGCATCAGTAGACTTAGTATTTTCGATGTTTATTTCAGGTCATTGACAGATCCTTTGGATTTGACACGGCTGTAGAGGAAGCCCAACGTGCTATAAATGCAGCACATGTAGAAGCAGAGAGTGTCGAGAATGGAATAGGTCTTGTGAAGCTCATGGGTCGCTATAGTGGTAAGGGTGGAGGATCTGAGCATTTTTCTTCTGAAGTGCTGCTGAATCTTTGCTTTGATTCCTTTTGAAGATTCATTCTGGATTATTTAATATGTGAAACAATTATGGACCTGAAATAACTCTTGTAGTTCTAACTTCAAAGGCAATCCATTTTTGCAAAATGACTTTGATATCAATATAATTTTCTCTTTTATCAAAAAAAGTATTCATAAATAATCTGTTTTTCCTTATATATGAGAATATTTATCTAATAGGTTTATGATTTTATCTTATTGGACAACTTTTTCCTCCTAATTGTCAAGAAATCAGCATGTTTCCATCTTATATATCATTGGTTTTGGAACAGGGTACATTGCCATGTATGCCACACTTGCCAGCAGGGATGTGGTAAGACCTTTGTTTCCATTGAGAGTTTCATTGCTTTGTAATGTTTTATTTAACAATCAGGCTTTTTTTTTGAGTAAGAACAGAAGTAACGAAACTGGTCATGCTTTCCTGCAGCATTGTTATGCAGATATTTGGATTCTTTGAGTTTAAATCTTTCCAACCCCATCATTGTACTTTCAAATGCATAATATTTCATTGCCAATGTCATTTGGCAAGTTTTCTATTTTAAAGATATAAGCAATGTATAATAAATACTATAACATTTCTTAAGAATTCAAAATGCATAGAATTCTGCAGAAACAGAAATTCACTGATGACACAAGTAACAATACAATGAACTGCCAGTTTGTAGAACTAAATTTACAGTTACTTATTTTGGAAGCTTTTATAAACCATTCTTCCTGATTTACAGTGATTGTATCTGACTGATAATCTAATTAGGATGACCAATTTTTTTACTGTGCAGGATTGTTGTCTAATTCCTGAATCACCATTTTATCTTGAAGGAAAAGGTGGCCTTTATGAATTCATTGAAACACGCCTGAGAGAAAATGGCCATATGGTTATAGTTGTTGCTGAAGGTGCTGGGCAGGAACTTGTTGCTGAAAGTATGCAAAATATGGATTCCCGCGATGCATCAGGAAATCGCTTACTCCTTGATGTTGGGTTATGGCTTTCTCATAAACTAAAAGTAATATGTTTTGAACTTACATATGTCCAGCAATGTTATAAAGTAGCCACTATAACCTTCAGCATTTTTTTATTTTAACAAACTTTCCTTCACCCCTTGTAGGATCATTTTGTGAAGGAGCGCAAGGAAGTATTGAACTTGAAATACATTGGTATTCCTTTTCATTATATTTTGAATACACAGAAAACACACAGTATCCATTTAAAAAAGGCATTAAAATATCTTCAAGGTCACTGAATTTTATTTAGTTTACAGGCTTCTAAATTAATGATTTCTGCTGTTCATAAGTTGAAGGTTTAGCTGGAAGTTTAAATGGAGGCTCAAAGACATTTAAAAAAAAGAGATTAATTGAAAGTTTTCTTTGAATTGATTCATCCCCTGCAGATCCAACATACATGATTCGTGCCATCCCAAGCAATGCCTCAGACAATGTCTACTGCACACTTCTCGCTCAAAGTGCAGTTCATGGGGCCATGGCAGGATATACAGGCTTCACTGTCGGGCCGGTTAATGGGCGACATGCTTATATACCAATCTCTGTAAGCATTTTTTCTTTTTATAAGTTCTTCCATCTATGATTTTGATCCATTTACACGAGTTTAGGGAAGAGAGTTCTTTTATTTGGTAATTAGCTTGGAAGTACCTGAATTTTCTAGAAGATGGGAATTCAAAGCAAATTGTCTGTTCAGGTTTTCTTAGACTGTGCTCCTAAAGTTTCAGAGAACTCATTATTTCTTATTTTAGGTTGTCTCATTTACAATATAAAACTTTATTAGATTCTTTTATAAACAACGGCATGGAGTTAATAGAGTCCATCATTTTTTATTTCTCTGCTGGATCCTGTTGGGAATTAGTTCTCAAATGTGGGTGTGTGTGAGTATGTAAATAATATGTGGACAGTGTAATAAATAATAAAACAATATGTTAATGTTAATTTATTAAATAGGTGTTAGTAATTAATAAAGTTAGCTGTCAGGTGGTTTGGGTAGTTGGTAAGTTGAAAGGCTTTATAGAGCCATTAAAATGTAATAATTTGCATGTAGAAGATGATTGATTGATTGATGTGATTGAGCCTTTAGCTCTTATTCATATATCATTCTCAATATGCTATTTGAGTAGGTTTTCTGTGAGACCTCTTTGTTCACCATCCATTCAATTATTGCTTGTTAAAATGGCATAAACAATAGCTATGCAGTGCAGATCATGTGCAACAGCTATTGATTTGTCCATCCACTGTTCTTGCATTTTGTCAACAATGTTGTAGTGTAGACCGTGTGCAAACTTTCTGACATTTACCATCCATAAGCATTCTTTTCTCTTCTTACACCTTGTTCACTCTTTCTGTTGTCTGTATTCCATTTTGTTCATATTAAAAAAAAAAAGTTAAAACAAAAATGTAATATCTTTTTTCCTATGAAGCTTTGAACCTAGTATTTGTTGCATTGAGTGGCATCAAATTCATTGCTGAATATATACATTTTCTTGTGAGGAGTCATACCAAAATAAGTTGAACATGACTAGCACGCTATCAAAGGAGAATAAATGTCGCCATTTTGAAATGCTGCCAAACTTGCATCTATTGGAGATAATAATCTAGGTTACCAGTCCTTGTACAAGGATGGGTATGGGTTCAAGATTCAGGTTCGTTAGTATGACATTTTTTTTCCTTCCTTGGATATGGGTACAATTTTGTATATATATTTAGAATTTAAAAAATTCTAAAAACAACAATACTCATAATTGCCAATAAATGAAATATTTAAATACCTCATAATTTGCAAAAAAGGGAAATATTCATAAATTTATTGAGAATATCAAAGTCAACATCTAGTTCAATTTCATTGCAACCACAATCAGCTGTAGTGCCACTCACACTAACCATGTCATATGTAGAAGCTACCTCATCTGTAGACTTCAGCAAGCTATGCAACTGTAGTGTCTAAGTTGACATGCTCAGGAGGTAGATCCCAATTCCTTCTCACCTCCTCATTGTAACCAGGTCCCTTATGTGATGAGAGATGCAATTTGGACTACACAAAGACCAAATCCTCAACATTTTTTTGCATTCAATTAGTTGTGTTTAATTAAGAGGATAGAGTATGCACTCCAATTCCGCTTAGCTAAAGAAGAACTCGCAACCTATTGAAATTGCGTACAACTCTTACAATTGCAAAATATAAATTATAATATATAGCAACAAAAGTAAAATGAGAAAGTTAAAAAATAGAAAGATGTATACTTGAGAGATAATTTTTATTGCAAGAGGCTGCAAGTAAATAGAGCCTTAGTCATGTATATACCACCATTCATGAACGTCTATCTTGTACTTGTCTCAAAGATTACAAATATCATGATTCTTTGAAGATATGAAGTGGCCAAACTCACTCGAGACAACACTTTGTATATCTACAATTGAGAATATTCTTTTGAATGCAGTTTTGTACCCAATATCAACTTCTTCATCTCTATATGGTGTCACTCTCCTTGGCAATTAAAGTATTTTTGAGCTATAATATTTCAAAGAGAAAACAAATGCTAGGAGATACACAGGTGTGGTCATCTTGTTCCACCAATCAACAATGATTTTATACACCTTTTTGAAAAATGCTTTTGTTCAATCATGCTCCTTGGCTTCCATTATGGTTCTTATTTTTTCAACCATGGAGTTCATGCCCTCATAAATGTTACCAAAACATGGGTGACCTCTATCAATATATTTAATCAAGCTGATGACAAGCTTAGTGAAACTCAAAACATAGTCCACACAAGCCCACCACTCATCATCTAGGATCAATGCTTTGATTTTTCGGGCTCTTTTTATATTTGATTGCCTCCATACACTCCAAAGAGTGTTGATAACCATAGTGCTCAATGCCTCTTACACTTTCACAAGTGTGATCTCACCGAAATATGGGTTATCTATATCAACATATCTAATCGTTCCGATGATGAGCCTAGTGAAACTCAAAACATGGTCCACATGAGCCCACCACACATCATCTAGGATCAATGCTTTGATTTTTTGGGCTCTCTTTGTATTTGATTGCCTCCATACACTCCAAAGAGTGTTGATAACCATAGTGCTCAATGCCTCCCACACTTTCACAAGTCGTCTTAGATAATTTTGCAAGATGCAAATTGAATCTTGACAACCTAACATGGTGTAAAATATAAAACTATTTAAATATTAAAAAGTAGATGACATAAAAAATTAAAAAGATTAAACATATACTAAAATATAAAAATTATCTTCAACAACTCCAAGTTGGAGGTCTTGAAGGTGGCTTGTGACATATGATGATTTTTTGTTACAAACATTTGAATCTCCTCCCCCTTTGTGTATATTTATTTACAATATCAAGTTGAGTGAGTGGATAGCACATTGTATTCAAAAATCATTCCCATATGTACCCTACACTATTGAACCAATTGACCCACAATTTTTAGTGTTGTCCATTATGACTTGGACAATGTTTTCAAGGTCCACCATCTCAATGGATTATATGAGGATATTGACAATGAAAGTTGCATCATTCACTTGACCCTCATAATTTACCATCTTCAAAAACATCGCCCTTTTAATGGACATTGCATTAAAATTGACTAGTGGTCCACTTTTGAAATCTTTCCATCCATTAGAAATATACACTTCTATTTCTGGCCATGTATCTTTGATTGCTCTCAATGATGCCTCTACGGATGCTCTCAATGATGCCTCTACGGATGCTCTCAATAGTGCTCTCTTTGGCCAATAAGGCTTTGTGCACTTTTTCATACCCAAGACTAATGTAATCAATAGGTGTATTAATAGTTGTTGTTACCATATTCTGTCAATATCAGTGTTACCCTGAGTTTCCGGGACGAGGACGATAGGGGACACGTTCCCAAGTCCCAGATTTTTCAAGCCAATTTTGGGGATGGCTAGGGCACGACAAAGGGGAAAACAGTTCAAGGTTACCCCAAGTTTCCGGGACGGGGACGGCAGGGGACGGCGGGACGAGTCCCCAAGTTTCCGATTTTTGAGGCCAAAATTAGGGACGGCAGGGGACGGCTATATAAAAATATAGGGAAAATTTAAAAAATATAGGGAAATTTTAAATATTCAATAGATAACATGAATAAGGCATGCATAATACACATTATAGAACATTAACATATAACATTTGTGTTCAACATTATGCCAATACTCAATAGAGTCAATAGTCAATACGCATTCAAAATTAACATACAGTTACACGAATCATGAAACAACCTCCAAGTTATAATTTATAAACTTATATCAAAATGCCCAAAGGCTACATTGCTGCCATATAGTTTTAAAGTTTTAGTTTGCTATGAAAATCAAAATACAATATCGTATGTCAATAATGAATACAAATTTACAAAATAAACAAAGAGCACTGCTGCCCCTAATCATCTCTCATAACTGCATCAAAATCAGAGTCATCCTCTGAGTCACTGCCACCGTAATGCTCCTCCTCAACCAATGGGACCCCAACCAAGCCCTCAGCTGTCTCCTCCTCATCTATCTGAGCCGCATCCTCGGGATCAATATCCCACCGTAGAGCTGGAGTCTGTCGATACTCTGGAGTCTGTCGATCCTGAAGCCGAAGAGCACTATGAACAGCCACTAGCTTCTCTGCTCGTCTAGAGGTAAGTCTATTCCTCTTGACAGAGTGGATAAAGCCATATGTGGACCAATTCCTCTCTGCAGCAGAGGAACTAGCAACCTGTGCAAGAAGGCGAGTGGCAAGTATCTTCAACTGCGGTGTATCTCTCCCATGATAGGTCCACCATCCAATAGGGTTCCCTTGAGCTAATATAGCTCTATCCAACCTCGCCTGTGGTTTGCTCAAGTTTGGGCCATTAAGATTAGCAAAGTCTAGAAATTGTGACCGAAGTATTGAAGCTTGCTCGGCTGGATAAATCTTTTCAATGGCCCGTGTGAACCCATCTAAAACCTCAGCATCATCACATGGAGGCACCCTACCATCCCTTGGTGCATACCATTTTGGATTTAGAGCAAAGGCAGCCATATGAAGCGGGGTGTTCATTGTATTCCACCTCCGCGTCACAATGGGCCTAATGTGTTGCTCATATAAATCCAAAGTGGGGTCCTTTGCCAAAATAACTTGCCTGATCTTCCCAAGCATAGTGTCAAATGTCTCATATATCTCTCCAAGACTAGGAGAGTCTGTATCAGCATATCTAATGACATCTACAATGGGCGAGATAAAGGAGCAAATATATCTGCAAAATGCAAACAAAAAGTTCAAAATAATTAGTTGACAAGTTATTTGACATGTTAGAAACTTCAAAAGTTGGAACATTGGACAATAAAATTAAAATATTAAAATCAGAAATTTAATATGAAAATCAGCCATCTAATGTCTTACCTCACATTGGCCCACCAATCATCATCGAGGATCTTTTGTTTGATGCTCTTTCCTTGAGTAGAACTTGCATTAGGCCATCTAGTCCACTCAGAATTGACCATCATCAGTTGTAGAGGCTCATGCACCTCAAGCATCCTCTCCAATAGGATGAAGTAGGTGGCATATCTACATTCATTAATTCAATGATTCATTAAAAAATAAAAATTTAAAACAAAATCAGATTATGAATACAAATTGAAAGTGAAACAAAATGAAGTAAATGGCATACCTTGTATCAACAGGTTTGAGAAACTCCTTCTTTGAAAATGTCCTGAAAAGAGCAAGTGAGGTGTGGTGGTTGCAAATGAACATTTGAATTTCTCTAGCTTCTGCCACCGTTTTCTTCACCCAATCCATCTTCCCTATGTCTTTCAATGCATTGTTCAATGCATGAACACAACATGGGGTCCAAAATATGTGCCTGTAAGTACCCTCCACCATCAATCCAGCCGATTTGCACACACGTGCTGAATCGGTGATCACCTGCACCACATTTGCAGCCCCAACCTCCTCTATGGCATCTCTCAAAATGGAAAATTGGAAGTCAGCATCCTTACGTTTCCCTGAACAATCTACGGCTCTAAGAAAATAAGAACCAGCAGGGCATGTGACTATGACATTGATGAGTGGCCGACGTCTACAATCAGTCCACCCATCCATCACTATAGAGCACCCCGTCCTCATCCATGTTTGCCTCATCTCCTCCATTAACACATTAACTTTGGAGTACTCTTTGTCTAGGAGGGTGGTGCGTAGCTTATGATCTCCAGGGGGTACAAATGAAGGACCAACAACGACTAAGTCTTTCACCATTTGTTTGAAATAAGAGGAACGGGCCACATGAAATGGAATGGCATGGGCAAAAAAGAATTTGGCAATGGAGGATTCACAGTTTTCTCGTGCTTGGTTTTGAAACATGGACTCAACTAAGGCTCCCTTATCACCACCAATCACCTTCCTCTTTCCTCTTAAGATAACACTACTACCAACCGTGGAAGGACTAGGAGTAGGAGTAGGCATAGACGATTGTGAACTTGGGAAAGAAGGAGACCTGGTTTGAACCCCACCATCACACTCCATTTGAATTGTTTGGCACTCTATAAATAGTGCATCTGTCAATGCAGGACACGTTCTAACTCCATGGCCCACCTCACCCAAAAAATGAGACCTAACTCTAGTGTAGCTGCCCCTAAACTCCTTTTCACAAACATGGCACAACCAAACCCTACTCCCCCCTGAATTTTTTTGTCTTTCACCCATGGCTGTCACAAATTGAAGGAATGGTTTTTTTTTGTCTATTGGGTGTTTGGCATAGTCCTTCATAGTTTTGGAATTGGTTGATGAATGATGGTGTTGGGTAGGGGTTATTTGCTCTCTAGTTTGCCTTCTAACTTGCATTTCAACTTCACTATCACTCCCACCTTCACTATTGCTCATATTTTTTGTTTTTAGAATGCAAGTGTTGACTGAAAATGAACAAAATAAAAAAAAATCAGACTATGCAAACTTCATATTTTGCAAAAAAAATGAAAAAAAAAGAATGGTGAAAGAAAATGCATACCTTTTTTGATGGATTTGCACTCCCAGCAACACTCTTTCAACCTCCTCTCCTCCTTCAAACAGCTGCTCCTTCTCCTTCAATGGCTGCAATTTTTTTTCTTCTCAAACCCTTGGCTCCCTACACAAACAAAATGAAAATAATGAACTTTTAGAGGCCTCCTTTCATTCTTAAGAGAGAAAAACATGGTGGGGCCCACGTATGCCACATAGGCAGGGTTTTAATTTTTAATTTTTTGCTTTTTTTTTAATGTTTGGGTGCTTAAAAACGCGGGGGACGGCCGGCCGCCCCCGGGACAGTCGAGGGACGGCTCAGCCGTCCCCCAGTCGTCCCCGGGACTGCCAGCCGTCCCTAATTTTCTTCAGCCGTCCCGGACGCTTCCGAAGTTTTCCGGTCCCCCCGGGTTCGGGACGGTGATTTTGGGGGGGGGACGCGTCCCCGGGTAACCCTGGGAAAACTATATAAAATATATAGGGGAACTTTAAATATTCATATGAATAAACTTATAACAAAATGCCCAAAGGCTACACTGCTGCCATATAGTTTTACTTTCAATTATGATATGAAAATCAAAATACAAAAAAACAAAGTACACTGCTGCCCCTAATCTGCATCTCCCAACACTACATCAAAATCAGAGTCCTCCTTTGAGTCATTGCCACTATGATGGTCCACCTCATCCAATGAAATCCCAACCAATCCCTTTGGTGTCTCCTCATCAACCTAGGCCATGTCTTCGAGATCAATATCCCACTGTAAAGTTGGAGTCTAACAATTCTGAAGTCGAAGATCACTATGCACGACCACTAGCTTCTCTGCTCGTCTAGAGGTAAGTCTATTCCTCTTGATGGAGTGGATAAAGCCATATGTAAACCAATTTCTCTCTGTAGCAGAGGAACTGGCAACCTATGCAAGGAGGCAAGTGGCAAGCATCTTCAATTGTGGTGTGTCCCTCCCATGCCATGTCTATCATCCAATAGGGTCAATTTGAGCTAATATAGCTCTATCCAACCTCGCCTGTGGTTTACTCAATGTTGGATCATGAAGATTTGCGAAGTTAAGGAATTGTGTGCGAGGTATTGAAGCCTACTCCTCTGAATACATCTTATCAATGGCTCGTGTGAACCCATCTAAAACCTTTGGGCCATCACATGGAGGCACCCTTCCATCCCTTGGTGCATACCATTTGGGATTTACAACAAAGGCTACCATATGAAGTGAGGTGTTCATTGTGTTCCACCTCCACGACACAATGGGCCCAATATGTTGCTCATCTATTCTCAAAGTAGGATCCTTAGCCAAAATTGTTTCCTTTATCTTCCCAAGCATACTGTCAAATGTCTCATATATCTCTCCAAGACTAGGGGAGTTTGTATCAACATATCTAATGACATCTACAATAGGTGAGATGAAAGAGTAAATATATCTGCAAAATGCAAACAAAAAGTTCAAAAGAATTAATTGACAAGTTAGAAACTTTGAAAGTTGGAACATTGGACAATAAAATTAAAATATTAAAATAAAAAAATTAATATGAAAATCAGCAACCTAATATTTAATTTTTAATAAAATCAGCAATTTAATAATAAACTATAAAATCAACAATGTCTTACCTCACAATGGACCACCAATTGTCATCAAGGATCTTTTGTTTGATGGATTTTCCTTGAGTAGAGCTTGAATTAGGCCATCTTGTTCACTCTAAATTCACCATCATCAATTGTAGAGGCTCATGCACCTCAAGCATCCTCTCCAACAAGATGAAGTGAGTGGCATACCTATATTCATTAAAGGACAAAAGCAATATAAGGCTCAATGTAATTGAAAATTTGGAATACAAATGTTTGAAGTATTAAAATTTTTCCAATGTTTCCATATGTTGAAATTTGAAAGTGAAATAAAATGAAGTGGCATACCTTGTCTCAACAGGTTTGAGGAACTCCTTTGAAAATGCCCTGAAGAGATCAAGTGAGGAGTGGTGGTTGCAAATGAACATTTGAATTTCTCTAGCTTTTGCCACCACTTGCTTCACCCAATCTAGCTTCCCTATGTCTTTCAATGCATTGTTCAATGCATGAACACATGGGGTCTAAAAGATGTGCTTGTAAGCACCCTCCACCATCAAACCAACTGATTTGCACACATGTGCTGAATTGGTGATCACTTGCACAACATTAGTAGGCCCAACCACCTCTATGGCATCTCTCAAAATGGTAAACTGGAAGTCTGCATCCTTATGCTTCCTTAAACAATCCATGGCTCTAAAAAAATAAGAACCTGAAAGGCATGTGACTATGATATTGATGAGTGGTCAATGTCTAACATCAATCCACCCATCCATCACAATAGAGCAACCTGTCCTCATCCAAGTTTACTTCATATCCTCCATTAGCACATTAACCTTGGAATACTCTTTGTCTAGGAGGTAGTGCGTAGCATATGATCTCCTAGGGGTATGAATGAGGGACCAATAGAGGCTACATCTCTGATCATTTGTTTGAAGTAAGAGAAACGTGCTACATGAAATGGGATGGCATGAGCAAAAAAGAATTTGGCAATGGAAGACTCTGTAGCTTCTTGTGCTTGCACATTAAACATAGCTTCAACTGGATCTCCCTTGTCACTACCACTCATAGCTTCAATTGGATCTCCCTTGTCACTACCACTCATCTTCATCTTTCCTCTTGTGGCAACTTCACTACTACTAGCTGTGGATGGCGTAGGCATAGATGATTTTGCACTTGCAAAAGAAAGTGCCGACATTGTCACACCTTGAGCCTCCATTTCCGCCTCCATATGCAATCTATGGCACTCTATCTTCTCATGTTCTTTTAGTTGTGGACACTTTTTAACTCCATGGCCCACAACACCCAAAAAATGAGACTGAACCCTTGTGTAGCTGCCTCTAAAATCTTTCTCGTAGACATGTCAATTTCACCCTATTCCCCCTTGATTTTTTTGCTTTTGATTCATAGGTGTAACATATTGGAGAAGAGGTTTTTTCTTGTTGAAAGGGCCCTTTGCATATGTTTCCATGATTTTTGAAGGGCACTTAAATGGGTTTGGTTGTTGTCCACTACCACCCTCAACACTTGCACTTGTATTTCTACCAACTAATTCCACTTCATTCTCACTTCCACTCTCACTCTCACTGCTGCTCATGTTTTTTTGAGATAGAATGAGATTTTAAACTGAAAAAGAAAAAATAGACATTTCATGCTTCAAACTTTGAAAAAAAATTGAAAAAAAAATGAAAGGAAAAAACTTACCTCTTTGAAGGATTTGTAGCCTCACTGCTCTAGATTGAATCTCTTTTCCTTCTATCCCCTACTATTGCTCCTCTTTCAATGGCTTGCTTCAAACCCTATTGCTGCTCCTCTTTTTTCCTCTCACACAAATGTTGAAAATTGAAATATTTCAAAATGGTGAACCTATTCCCCTTTAGGGTGAGCTGGGAGGTAGGGCCCCACAAAAACATAAACAAAATGTTTTTTTTTAAAAGTTAAGTGTGTTTTTTTTTTAAAATGAGTGTCTTCCACCGGAGACGATCGAGGGATGTTCCAAACGTTCTTTGTCATCCTCGAGACGGATGGACATCCCCGACACCAGGCAAAGCTGCCCCAAGTTTTTCGGGATGTTTTCAGCTGATTAGGGCAGATCAGGGACGCCTAGGAGACGTCCTCTGGCCGCCCCTGCATCCCCAGAATGTCCTCGGGACAGGGACGGGGGTTTTAGGCCCAACGACGTGTCCCCAAGTAACACAGGTCAATATGGTGATCTAACAAGTTTGAAAGGAAGCCCATTGCCATAAATGCAATGAGCAATGTTCACATCTGCAACCTCCCTTACCTTATTCTTGAAGGCATTTTCCAATGGGCCTCATTTATAAGAAAAGAAGGGGTATTCTCTTCTCAAGAAGGTGGTGGCACGAAAGGATGTGGGCCAGCTGGTTTTGTTAAGCCAGTAGGAGGTTTTTGTAATCCTTTCTTAGAAAGAGGATGCACTTTTTCCTTTGATCTATTACTTACCATGTCGGCGTCCACTTGTTCTTTGATATATCCCATTGTTTGTTGCTTTGACAACCCTTTTTATTTGTCATTGGACAAACTTTTATTCCTATGACTGTATAAGTGCATAGATGAGCTTTCATTTGACTATACAAGCTCTTCATGCTCACATTGGCTACAATGCCAACAATAACCCCAACCACTAAAAAATTGTTTTTATCATGGTTTGCTGCCAAAGAGGTGACATTGTGTCAAATTTAAATGAGCTCTCTACATGTGGGACAAGTGAACTAAAACTGCTAACTATTTTGTATGAAAATGATGAAACAAAAAAAAATAGTGCAAATTTACAACCCAACAATTAAAAAAAAACAAAAAGAAAGTGACAATATAACCCCTATATTACGTATAAAAGGTTAAAAAAACTTAAAACAATAAAAAATTGAAAAAAAGCTGAAAAATTTTGGAATTTTTTTTTCAAAACTTGAAAAAAATCACAAGACTCACTTTCCTTTGATAGATAAATCAGAAATATATACATAAACATATATTATCATGGGTTTATTGATACAAAAACATACAAAAATCAGAAATATATACATATTTGCAGCAATAATTAAGGTCAAAATACACCACCATATTAATAGTCAAATAACATATCAAAATACACCACCAATTTCATAGTCAAATAATAAAATATTAGTGAAACTCGAATGTCATGATATAGATTAAAGTTCAAAAATAATAATGTCAAGTGTCGACAATCAGCCATCATTGATCATTGATCAAATATCATATGGTTCATCAAAAATATCATCATCACCATCCATATTAGATGATGTATGTAGTGGTAAATTAGAAGAACCATAAATAGTGCCGGTGGCACTAGCACTGGCACTGGGACTACCACTAGCACTAGCACTAGTACTCTCATGCTCACTAGGTGGCTCATAGTCATCGTCAACAACAAGTGCAGCAAAGTGGTTTGTGGAAGCATCCAAGTCAAGACGCTCTGGCTCGATATCCCACTTCCTTGTGTCTCCTTCTTTGTAGGCACTTTGTGTGCAAGGAGCCACAATTTTGAATGCACATACGCAAAGTCCTCTGCCTTTCTTGAATGTAGTCTATTGCGCTTTATTGAGTGGATGAAGGAGTATGTGCTCCAATTCCTCTCAGATGAAGATGAAATAGCAACCTACTAAGACCAAATTAAATAGTTAAGAGTTACAAAATTTAACTAATTAAATTTAAAAATTCAAATATAAATAAAATTATAAAACTTAAAAGATAAAAGATTTTGACTATAAAACTTACTTGGGATAAAATTTTGATTGCAAGAGGTTGTAGGTATGTGTATGCTTGGCCATGGAAGTACCACCAACTATGAGCATCAACCATATACTTGTCTCGAAGAGTATCAAGACCACAATCACTGGAGCATGCAAAACCCATGAACTCAACCCTCACTACATTGTTGGAATTTAGAGTGCACACAATAATATTATTTCATTTCATTATAATATGTTTCTCATGTCTTCGAATCAATACATTTTACACATATATAGGAGAGTCTACTCCTATATTCAAAGAGAGATTATCTCCACAAATCCCTATTTGTTGTGATTGTTACTCATGTAACAATACACAACTCAAATCATACGAGTTGTTAAAACAACTCCAAACCATAATATATATTATTGTTAATATAATAATAATAGTAGTTAGTAACAATACACAACTCAAATCATACGAGTTGTTAAAACAACTCCAAACCATAATATATATTATTGTTAATATAATAATAATATTACTAACTACTAACATTTACATGATAATAATTACTCACGTAATTATTATTTACCCACATACATGGAGCACTAACTCATATTTCCTAACATTCCCCCCCTTAGTGCGAACATGGTAGAAAAAAATTGACACTCCTGTGTAGTATGCTCACCCTTGTGGCATGCCCATTCTTGTGGCTCATGACCTTGATACAAAAGAAAGGCTTTCTCCTTCCATGGTTTTAAATAGGCTTACCACAAACCTTGACGTGAACAAGAACCCATCAACCGTCCACCTCGTGTGGTTTTCTGGATCCTCCCACAAACCCTTTCAAGATCCATGAACTGACTTACTCTGGTGCTTTTGTTCGCCACTATGCTTATACATTAGGGAAGTTATGTAGGAATCAACATACATATCACAAATCTGAAAAACCCATACTAGAAATGGCTTCACATTACATTCCATAAGAACACAATGTTCTTAATTGTAGTCACTGTTATCGATTGCTGCCACTCAATCTCGAACACCATAGACAATTGCCATTGCCACTGGAAGTTGCCCTTGACTTTAGTCATTTTGGCGTGAAATAGGAATGGAACATTGGTTATTATCCCCTCCAACCCATAATGTGAAATTTCCCACTTATTCACACAACTAGGAACACTGAAAAGAAAATCATATCATGCTGCATACTATTGTCCGAATCTTGCTGCACATGATCACCATTGCCAATGAACGTATTCACTGACCAATCATCTTCCAACGAAGTACAACAGTCAGAGGATCACCACAGTCAAAGGATCTCTATAGTTATCTTCCATCCTATACAATTGCTCTTCCAACATCCACCACACAAAGCAACAAGAACACTGCAAACAAGTACACACCACACTGCACACAAAAAAATGTCACCATAGCTCTATGCGGCCCCATCGTTGGTGACTAACTAGAGGTCGCTAATTGTCCTCCAACCTTTTGTGCCTCCATCCTCCAATAGGTTTTCTACTTAATTGGCAAGTTTTCTTTGAGGCTTAATTTTAGAACGCCCCCCTCAAGATGGACGTTGCGTACAAGCGATAGTGCGTCCAATTACAATTGACGTAAGTTTTTGAATTTTTTATTATTTTTTGACACTTTAGAATTTTGACTAACAAACTTTTGATGACACAACAATTAGTGACTCATGAGAATGGACTTTATTCTAAACAAAATGATACAACTTGACTTTGACAATATATAATATTTTATTGGACCAAATAAAACAGCAAAACTAAAATACTATCTTGATGAGTACTAATTTTTTATTTTTTATTATTTTTTTTACTTTCTCTAACACTCAAATGATAACATAACAATAATGCCCAACTATGTAACTTAGACAAAATAAGCCAAATGACTTTGGGATCATTTTGCTTATCAGTTATCACAGATAGCAATGATGCCTTTCACAAAACTAATTATGGAAGAAAAGCACCAATTCGCAATAGGTAGTTCTCAAGCACATGCCTCTATCCACCTCATGCATCCTCTAACACCTCCATTATGAAGATCAACAGATCAGGTGGAATTGTGGCCTTCCACTATAAATTTCCTTGAATCAACACTGGATATGCAATTTTTTTTTTTTTTGTCAAAATTCTCCAAAGCTGAAGATTCTCAAAACCTAAAATGTGAGGATTTAGCTTGAATTTGGATAAAATAATGTCATACGCCACAAATTGGCCTCCACTGCACATATACTTGGCAATTAAAAGAGTGACAGATTTGTAGTGGTGTTCAAACATGTATTATCATGTCACTGTCTTCCGCTTCAAACTGCTTGCAAAGCACTGAGAATTTCTTCAAATTATTTCTGGGTTTTATTTCCCTATTCATCACATTTCCGAAGCATTTTGAATTTTGAAATTTCATTAACAAACGAGAAAGATATTGCAGTTTTATTGTGACTGTCATACTATATAAAAAATGTGATTTTAAAATCAAAACCATATACTGTTGCTCTTACCAACTCGCCTATGCATTAGTTTGGTTCAAATAATAGTTTTCATTCTTCCATTGACATTCAATCTTCCATGAAGGAGGCTCGATGGATTTTCATAGGCACGAAGATGATTATTGCTCTGATACCATGTTGGAATTTAGAGTGCACACAATAATATTATTTCATTTCATTATAATATGTTTCTCATGTCTTTGACTAAATATAATTTACACATCTATAGGAGAGTCTACTCCTATATTCAAGGAGAGATTATCTCCACAAATCCCTATTTAGTTGTGATTGTTACTCACGTAACAATACACAACTCAAATCATATGAGTTGTTAAAACAACTCCAAACCATAATATATATTAACAATAATATTACTAACTACTAACATTTATATGATAATAATTATGTAATTATTATCTGCCCACATACATAGAGCACTAGCTCATATTTCCTAACATGCATCACGTCAGTTATGATCAGTGAAGATTCTACAAAATTCTGCCTTGTAACCTTGAGCCACTTCAGCATCTCTATATGGGGCAACTCTTGTTGTCATAAAAAAGTAGTTGAGCACTATTGTATTTGGGACTCAATGCAAAAGCAAGAAGATGTAGTGGTGTGGTCATTTTGTTCCATCTCTTTACAATGATTTTTTGTAGCTCTTTCAAGAACTTTTCGTTAGGATCTTGCTCTTTTGCATTGATGATGACTTTCATCTTCTCAATCATTGAGTTGATGCCATCATATACTTCACCCAAACAAGGTCTATCCATGTTAGTGTAACTGGTCATGCTCAATATGGGCTCAGTGAAATTGAGGAGTTACTCAACATGATCCCACCAAATGTCATCTAGGATCATTTGCTTAACCTTTGTTGCCCTTGTAGTGCTAGATTGCCTCCATATGGACCAATTAGGGTTAATGACCTTGTTAGAGAGTGCCTCACAAACCTTCACAAGTCATCTCAACACAATTGTGTTGGAGGAAAAACGGGTCTCAACAACCTATTTGAAAATCAAAATAAAATAAAATTTAAATTTACAAAAATTAAAATAAAATTAAAAATATTACTAAAGTGAAACATGTTTATTATTTAATTCACCTTCAACAACTCCAATTTCGAGAATGTTCTAAATATTCCTTGTGACATATGGTGGTTGGTGAACATTCGGATGTCTTCGGCCTCAACATACACCTGTTAGATCCAATTAATTTTGTTGCCAATTTTTTGTAGCATTAGGTTGAGGGAGTGGATAGCACAAGGTGTCTAAAAAATGTGTGAATACCGCTCTTCAACCAATAGCCCAACATCCTTACAATTTTTTGCATTGTTTGTTATAACTTGCACAACATTTGGAGGGCCCACTTTATTAATAGCTTGACAAGAATGTTAACAATAAATGCACCATCCTTCACCTCTCCTTCACAATCCATTGCTCTCAAAAACATTGCCCCTTTAGGGGACATTACAATAACATTGATCAATGGGCATTTTTTTTTGCATCTTTCCATCTATCAGAAACAATGGTCACCCCCATTTTTAATCCACGAATGCCTTATGGGCTTCAAGGAGTCCTCTACAAATTGCACCTCTTTATCTAAAAAGCTTCTCAAAACCTGGGCCCTTATACCCTTTTGGAGCCTCATTAATAAATTTCACCATTTGTTGCCAATATGGTGAGTGAACAACATTGAATGAAAATCCATTTGCATAGACACATCTTGCTATGTCTTGATCAGCAATCTCTCTAGCCTCATTTTGAAAAGAAATTTCCAACGGTCCCTTTGATCTCTTATGTGTAGAGGCCACCGTTTGCTCTTCAAATATGGACATGAATGGATGACTCTCTGTAGGTTGAAAATGAGAAGGCAGTGTATGGGGCTTCATCCCTCAAGATCCTTTCTTTATCAAAGGATGATTTGATCTATGACCTATTGCTTGGTTTGCTTTTTCTTGCTCTTCAATATATGCCAATACTTGCATTTATGGAATGGCTTTATTATCTTCACCTGGACAAAATTTGATGGCTTGTCTAGGGATCTTGCACAAATGACCTTTCACTCGACTATATAAGCCCGAATATCTAACTTTACAATGACCACATATCCAAACATAACCTCCACCACCTGAAAGTTGTACCATTTCAACATCTTCCAAAGGAGAGAGTTTGGGTTTGTTTTGATACGAGATTGGCTCGTGGAGCTAGAAATGGTTGCCATTGTGATACCTATAGCAACAAGTTCAATAAACAACACATTCAAATTATTCAAAGAGTTGAAACTAAATAACTTAATTCATATTAAAAAATTAAGCATGTGTTATACATACCTAGAAGAGTGAAAAGAAATTAAAAACTTCAAAACAAAACAAGAGAGTTCATTTGTAAAAAAAATGTAGAAAAGAAAAACCAAAAAACTTCAAAAAACCTACCTCTTTTGAAGAAATCTTCCTCTACGATCTTCTTGGAAACAAAAAAACACTTGAAAATGCTTAGGAATAGCACAACAACCAACCTTGAACATTCAACAATCAATCTTCAACTCAATCCGTGCAATGGAAAACAAGAAAATAAGTTCGGCAGTGGAGGGAAAAAGTTTTGTTTTTCATTCACAAAATGATAAATGAGTTTTCTTTTTCCTATTATGTGTTTTATTAGGCATAAATTAGGGTTGGGGGGCATTTTTTTTTATGTTCCAAAAAAAGTCAATTTTTTTTTTTTAAAGTAAAATAAAACCAAAAACCGCACCTGGGCATGTGAAGGGCAGAAATTCGCCCTGGGCCCACCTGGGTTTGACAAGGCCAGACCCACAGGCTGTGGGTCAGACCTTGTTTGGACCCACAGGGGACCAGACCTAGACCTCAGACCCGGGTCAGACCGGACGGGGACCTTGGGGGATCCTGCAACGGCCGGTAACATAGACTTTTAGTTTTACAATTTACTATTTTCATTTTGTCAGCTATCTATTGTATCGAGCTATCAACCATCAGGATTCTGCATGAGGATGTGATTTTGTACTCAATTTGCATTCAATTCAATCAAATTTAATAGAAAACACTTTTGTACTCATTTATGGACTCATTGGATACATCTTGTCATTGAATTTTGCAAAAAAAAATGTGTTTCTAAAGAAATTTAAGCAATTTTTTAAGTTGCCAAGATTTTTGCTGAGTTTTTGCCAAGTCAAATTTTTTGGGTCTGCCGAGTTTTTGCTGAGTCCAAGTTTTCCAACTATGGTGCAGTGTATCAGTATTCTCAATCAAAGCATTTTCTGAAGGATTCAGGTCAAAATTTACTGCTACACTTACATTTAATCAAGGCCTTATGGATTACTAGTCTCTAACCTTTTTTCATATTGATTTTTAACAAGGTTATTGGAAAATTGTTTTTTGTTTTTGAAGCATATACGTTGCCATACCATTTTTTTTTTGTTATAATATTCTAATTTCTAGCTATATTTGGGGAATAACTGTTGTTAATGAATAAGTCAATGCATTATTTGGAGATTATGCCATAGATGGTTATCTTATAAACATAACACAGTATGGGTCAGTAATCATGAGTATCAGCCCATGTGCTGGAAGCACAATTTGCAACTTCGTCAACATTTGACTAGTGGAAAAATCTTATTCCTGTTGCAGTTGTGTTTTCTTGTTGTTCTCAGCTGTCACTTAAATGAGGAATGGTGATTAATTTGTCTTATATTGTAGAAACCCTAGTTTCTCCCTGTTTCTGACTTTGACGATTTGTTTGATGTTCTTCTGAAGTTTTAGGTTTTTGACCGTTTTTGATGGTTTTGAACAATAATAAAGATGGCGATTTTTTTGCAAGTAATACAGAATAAATGCAATAGAATAATGTACCTCTGAAAACTACAGAATCTAAAGCAAATATTGAAGCTTATTCATTATAGAATCTTTCTGAGGCAGTTACAATAAAACCCAGTTACATGCAACATAAAAAGCAATGTTATTTTTGAAACCTGGTTTTGCTGCAGCAATAAATGTCCTCCAGATGATGGTACAGCTGAGATGATGAAGGCTTTTCCTCCTCTGCCAGATGCTTCCCACAGACACCTCTGATATATGCGCCCTTCCTGTTGAAGTCTAACTGTCAATGATGAAGGCGTTTCTCTCTGGAAACAAAAAGATGCCTTTGCAGATATGGTACGGCCAGGTACAGTAGTACGGCCTGAGATTTGAGCAGCAATCAATGGTTGCAATGTAAATACGCCTCCCTCTGAAGGTCTTCAGGTGGTGAATAGATAGGCGCCCAGTTGTGATATCCCTCTGGATGGATTTTTACAAATTGTAGAAACCCCTGGTTTCCCTCTGACAATGATCTAACTGATATTTTTGGGTTTTTCTGACGTTTTGAAGTTTTTGCAATTTTTTTGTGTTTTCAATGCATTTAATGACAGTACGGCTTTGACAGAAATTTAAAATAAATTCCTAATAAAATATTAGATCCTCAATAAGGTAGTAAATACAAGCTATGATGAATGCGCCTCTTTTATTTCATCCACTGGAAACAGTACAATGCGATTTTGAAACATGCAAAGTAAAGAATGAATTTTATTCATGAAGAGAACCTGATTTTTCCTGGTACGGCTGAAGGTACAGAATTGTACGACTATCATGAATGCTTGGTCTTTCTCCAGTCTGTAGATTCCCAAGTCTCCAGCAACTCCCAGCGCCTCCAGATGGTGAATGAATGAGAGCTAAGGATAGGCGTATGAGTTAGACAGAAGACACGTCCTTTATTGCTGGTACGGCCTGACAGAGATGTACGGCCTGTCAGATCAGCATTGAATATGGTACGGACTTCTCCAATAAGCAAAGTTTGGATCTCTGAGATGGCCGCCTTGATGAACAAATGGTATCTGGATGAAAACCTCTGAAGAATCTCTGGCAAATACAATATCTGAAGCTCTGTAGTTTTCTCTGGATAAGAAAACCCCTGTTGGCAATAGATCGAGTGATATTGCACACTCTCTGAATTGCTTTCCGCTGGAGAGGGCTCGTTCTCCAAGGAATCGAACGTGAAACCCTAAGTCTCAGGCTCAGACCAAAAATTGATCAATATCAAACTCAATAAACTCATAATAGCGCACTTCCCAATGCAAAATCCTCTAATACACTGAAAAGTGCGATTCCCTTGAAAATAGGGTTTTAATGAAATATTCACGTTTTAATATTTTAATATTTCAATAGTCCATCACTGAATATTTTAATTACTTTTAATAATGACTTTTGGCCCCTTCTGATGTTGGGCGCACCCTTCAAGGAAAACCACTTAAGTTATAATATTAAATTATAACTTTATATTATAAGCGTTAATTAATTAATATTTAATCAATACGATCAAATATTAATATCTCCCTTATTCCTAACCCGTTTACTGATCCGTCTGATGCTGACAGACTCTGAAGTGATTCCTGATGTCGCCACAGCCAAACTGCTAAAAATAGCAGTGGTCCCACACTGCCTGCCAAGAACTGCTAAAAATAGCAATTCTGCAAATGACCTCCGATCGAGCCAGAACGAAAGACAACTGATCAATCCTATTTGTTGAAGGTACAGGCCAAACTCCAAAGTGACCCCTATCAGTCCATGACCCTCACAGTCATTATGATGGAACCAAATCACATCTCGTCACGAGGGAATAATATCAGGAAGGGACATGACAAAGTCCGCCCTTGGAGTGGAAAGAAATGTGTAAAGTCCGCCCAGCCTAACATAAGGATGGAAAGACATTTGGAAATTAACAAGGAAATCCGATTTCTACTTAGAAGGAAAACTTCAAAGTCCGACCTAGAAGATGTATGGATAAACACATGAAAGTTCGCCTTGCTCAAGTTGAGGGAAGGAAATACTTTAAGTCCGCCATGGGGTGATAGACAAAGTGGAAATTAAATGGTGAAGTCCGACTTGTAGAGAACATGGTGAAGAAAGAAGAAAGTTTGCCTAGCAAAATTTGTCTAAGGCATAGAACATCCAAAGGGAAATTATGAAATGGCCAAGACATGAGAAAATCCGCCATGATGGAGAAAGGAAAAAAAACCCACGGAAAATTGCCAAATTAAAATAAAGCATGGGTAAAATAAAAAATAAAGAATTAAAGGTTCAGAAAATCGAAAAAATCAAATGAAAAACCTTTAATTATCTTAAAACACTTAGAGAAAAATCGAACTCTATGGATAAACTTCAAAATTTCGATGAGGATAAAGATGAAGAGCTAGAAATTTAGAAACTTTCCTCGACAAACAGGAGTCTACATTCAATGGACTTGAGAGAGTTGCTAAATGGATTGAAATTTTCAACTTTATAAAGAATTCTCAAATCATTATCAACTCACAATTTCGATTTGAGAAGTGGTTTAGCTCTCTCTCCATTTCAAGAGTTAGTAATTTTTCGAGAGTTAGAATTTTTCAAGAGTTAGAAATTAAGAGAGAGACAGAGAGATTTTTAAAAGATAGAATTTTTTGAGAATTGAATAATTGATTTCGAGAGAGAAACGAAGAAAGAGGTGGAATTCTAGGCTGAAGGTCGACATTTTTAAGAGGATTGCTCGCTTTTTTGGCAATAAAGACCAGATTTTCGAAGTTTACATTGCCAGCCACATATTGTAATTCCGAAGTTTGATGAATTATTTTACCTTTGCCTTCATTTTATCTTCAAAAAATTCACTAAGTGTTATTACTCGGCTTTCTTTTTTCATCGAATTTAACTTTCAACAAGCTGAGAGTTAGAATTTTCACAAGAAAATTTATGTTTATTGTATTCTCTTTCTCGTAAGTTAATGACCACTCCCGAAGGATCGTCAAAGAAAGCACCAATGAAGTTCGCCAACAAGGGAGCCCAATAGGAGACAAAGATCACTTCCAAGTGGAAGAACATTGTGGATACAGACCTCGGACATGTGGACTTTGAAGAATTCAAGAAAATGATGTATGGATTAAATGGACTTATGCCCACAGCGATTGCCCGCCGAATGATGCGCAATGGAATTGTTCAAGCTGCCGGATTTCCTCCAGCAACCCAGTGTGTCGACTTGATGGTCGAATGTGCAAGACATTACAATCCGTAGGAAAGACAAATTATCGCTCTTGATGGAAAAATTTTGCCGCACCTTGGAGAACTAGCTATCCAAGAGGCATTTGGCATACCTGACCATGTTCGAGCTTCATATAAAACAAAAGGGGAAGCCAAAAGAATCTTTGATGATCGGACAAACCAATGTGCGACTCATATCAATAAAACATGGTTGGAAAAGCCAAGAGCTTCCGCTAAGAAAATGCCTAAGAGGTTGCGCAGGACAGATTTTAAGGAGGACTACGGTGATATCGTTTTGCTTTTGAACAAAATAATGGGCAATCCTCAAGGCGCCTATTTTGAAACATGGCTGTACTTCTTTATTGAGGAAATCACCTCCGGAGTCAGAATGTTTAACTGGTCAAGAATGATTAGTGATAACATCCATGAGCAATTTATCAACCTTGAAAGAACTAAGTCATTCCATATGAGTTCTTATGTCATTTATCTATTGGCCAGAGCTTATAAATATCCTGGATTGATATGCAAAGGTGTTGTTGGAAATGGAGAAAATCAATTTAAAGTGTATGAATGTTATCCTCAATTGCAGCTATCTGCCAAGTCCCATTTCAGAAGAGCGCACGATGCATTCTTGATGTTCATCACAAGGATGCTACAAGGGGGAACCCATCAGAGGTTGATGCATGAAGCAAAGAGCCTTATCAGTAAATATGGATCCTGGTACATCCAGTTTCCTAAATTCACTTATGTCCAGATCTAGGGATTCACTGGGAATTCGTACAAGCTTCCTGTCTACCCCACCCACAAGATGATCCTACTGGAGGTTCTTAGGCAATTGGAGACTTTTCAAAATATCCAAAGGCCGAAGCAGAAAGCAACTGTCACTTTCCCATTCTTTATCGGGAACATGGAAGAATATTGTTCGTCTGCACAGGCAGCTGAAGGTGCTAGACTAGAAATGCAGTGGTATCCGTTCACATCATACAGATCTTGAGCCAATTTTGATCCTCACCACCACATTGGAATTGTGAACGGAATAAAATATAAACACCAAGTGGACTTAGAAGATTACTAGGCCAATGCCGCAGATGAATTTGATGTTAGGAAAAGATTGTGGTCCAAACTGCCTGTCAGCTTGATTAGAACGATAGAACTCTTCCGCGTGCCAGACCAACTTGAAGATGATGGCGAATTTACACAGTCAGGTTTTTATGGAAATCAACCTCTTCCTCCCACGCACTGGTCAGAACCGGAAATCTTTGACTTGGACACCTTCATGAGGCATGTCACCAAGTATTCACAATGGTGGGCAGACCAATAGATCAAAGACCTGCGGAGCAAGGGAATGCCTTTGACATACACTCTGATGGGCGAATGAAAATCTTACTCTTCTAATGCTAGAGCAAGTTAAGGAGATGAGCCAATTGAAAGCTCAAATCCTAAGAAAAGGAAAGAAGTAAAGGGAAAAGAAATTGCAAATGAGGGACCTGCTGAGAAGCAGCAGAGACTGGAGCCTCTTCGTTCTGCCATCTCCGCGAATGTGAATGAAATCTTAGACATTGATGAATCTCTTAGAGATATACGGATTCCCTCTCCTATCCCTGTTCAACCCGAGGAAGATGAGCCTCCGTCACCCATAGACACCGAGGTTTTGGAATCAGACAATGAAGTTGGCATTTTGGACGACGAGTTTGAAGAAGGGATGATTTCAGCCTTGAGAGGAATCCAAGAAATCTCGGGGTCGTGCAGGACATTCAGGAAGAAGAAGATACCGCGCAGCCAACTATTCCCGATTGGCTGAAAGAGAGATTGAAGATAAAGGAGCCTGAAAAAGTTCTAGAAGAAGAAGATGACATGGCCGATTTCCTGGCCAGATTGGAAGCAGTCAGTGCAAAAAAGCCTGCCAAGACCTTCTCCACCATTCAGAGAGATGAAGTTGGGCATCGTACAGTTCAAGTTGTTGTACCGACAGTTGACAAGTCGAGGGAAGAGATTACTCCCCAGGAGTACGCCATCACTACTGTCGATTTAGGCCCTACTACAAAAGGGCAGGAGATGAAAGAATTGGATAATTTTGTTGCTACTATCAAAGCAAGGCTAGAGAAGGAGATAGTAAAGAAAAAAGAGTATAAACGAGAGGTTGAACAACTCAAGGATTATATTCAGCACCTAACTAAGCCTCTCGATCAGACTAACTCAGCAGCCCCTCCGCTGATGGATACTTCTCAGGAGATTTTCGAAGAGGAGAAGAATATAGCCAAGGAGACTAAAGAATGGTTAATCGGAAATAGACAGGAGGTGGTCGTATTTGTAGAAAGACTAGCATTGGCATATGGGAAAACTTCTTCTTTGCTCTTAAGGATTGCAACATTGGCTGAAGCATGGGATAATGCTCAAGACGTTCGAGACAGAATCATTCCATGTCTCAAAGTGCTTAAAGGAGTGCCGAAGCAAGAGCTGGTCAACGGAAAAGTAATTACACCAGGTGCAGCTTATGATTTCAGCAGTTGGTACATGACATTGATTATACGAAGTGAGATCATAGAGAAGATATAAGCAGATACCCTCCAAATTGAAGAAAGGACGAAAGAAGTTTTGGAGAAGATTCTAGCTGTAGCTGCAGATGCGCTAGAGAAGGACATTGTACGAGCAAACAACTTGCAGTTTGAGAACCTGAAGCACAAAATTTAGGAAATCTTCTTCACTACTGGACCTGTCTGCAAGCAAAATTTGACTAAAGCAACTAACTTCCTGTTCATCTTTCGCAATTTCCAGCAACAGGAAACAGAATGGGAAGACACTTTTGCTGAATGCTCGAATGATCTAGATCTGCTAGAATTCAGGGTCAATGCATTGCCACCTGTCACGATCAAGGAGGTTGACATGATAGTTTCTAAATTCATCCAATATATTGCAGCCAAAGAGGATAAGGATGCGCCTCCTCAAGAATAGCTTGTCAGTTCAGTTCATTGCTTGTTATCTCATTGATTACTGATTGTGTTTTAGGAAACCCTAATTAGGGTTGTTTATTTTTAATCTCTGCCATTGATTCTGGATTAATCTTGGCTGTTCATTGTACTCTGGGAACTCTATATAAACCCACTCTTATTCTCTCATTAGGGAATATACATAGAATAGATAGAGGATATAGAAGAATAGAAGGAGAAGACATAGAAAGAAATAGAGCTTAGATAATAAGAGAGGAGTTTATGAAATTGTTGCAAAAGACTATTTTGATAATGAGATGCTTTGAATTCTTTTATTGTTGAATGGTTGCATGGTTACATACTTTTGTTCCTCATTGAATAAGAATTTATTTTGAATGTATGTTAGGGGAATGATAGATTGATAGCAAAGATTAGTGAAACTTAGCTCATACTTTCTTTGAGTGGATGCTTTTCATTCAATGTGTAAAGTTAGATTGAGCTTTATTGTGGATGCTTCAATGTTTACTTCGAATAATGTTGTTCCATTGATGGTATTGTTCGTGGTAAAGAAATTTTAAGCACAAATCCCAGAAGATTGCACTTGCTTTGTGTAGTTGTCATTTAGCGTGGCGAAACAAAGTATTGTTTATTTAGTTTCACTCAATCCTCGCCGTCTCTTGATTTCATAGGAATAGCGTAGGACTCTTAAACCCTTTACTCTTTCACTTTTTTTAAAAAAGTCAGAAAATTCCAAAATAATATTGTATTCGTGTCTTTGCTTTTCTGAGTAACCTACCAGAAGTAAATCCCTATTGTGCCCCCGACAAATCACATCAACCACAGAGCTTATCCACACTTAATTGAAACATTGGAATTGCCGTATGATCTTTCTTGCAGTCTTAGCATACGAGGTAGTTTTTCAAGAGGGGATAGAGCGTCTTTGACACTTTATTCTAGAATGTTTGTTGTGTCATAAAACACGCATCAACACGTCCTTGAGGGCTTATGGCTGTTCTTGATCATCAACCTGCAATGAAATAATGAAGTGGGATGCCTATACCTTGATTATATAGACTTAAGCCTTAGATCCACAAGTTTGGGAACTTAACTCATGATCAAAAGTTGATTTGGCTTGATCTGAAGTTCAAAAAGGTGATTTCCACTGATCGTGGAGCGAGTTGGCCAAGTTTATCTCAAAATATCTTGACTTTAGTCAACAATTTTTCCTTTGACCTTTTCTAGGCATCCCTTTTGAGTTTTGCAAGTTTTTTATTATTTTCTCTGTTGAATGACCCCAGTTTGATCCTGAATACAGATCGATCTGTTGATCCTAAGCTCTTGCTGGTACATTCACTATCGAGTTGGAGATAAACTGAAGAGAAGTGCATGGGAGGCACTAAGCTGAAAAGCTAAGTTTGTGGCTTCAAAAGGAAGGGTGCCTTTCTCAAGAAAGGGCGCTTTTGCCTTTGCCTTGGTGAATTTTCAGTATCCGTTCTTCAACCTTTTGAGTTGACCTCTCATGCCTTGATCTGGATTTCTCGTTGATCGAAAAATCAGATGATCTTGTTTGATATCTCATCAGGTAGCTAGCTCCGTTTCGCCGAAGATGACTAGAACTTGAAATCTTAGAGTCAACTAAGGGTCATTTAATGCAAGGGCACCACTCAATGAAAAGGGCGCTTTTTCCTTTTGCACAGTGACTTTCACCCTTAAAGATCCTCCAGTTTGATCTTGATTATCTATTGATTGCCTTGTCAGATGCTCGCACTGATGATTACGTTGTCGAGATTGACCCTAACTGAGCAAACTGTCTTGGGAGGCCTTCAAGTATCTAATGTAACAACCTGTCCTTTCGGTAAAATTAAAATTTTCATAATTTACATCCTTCAAGTATGTAAACGTGTTATCATGACATTGTAATAAAAAAAAATTATTTTCTTTATTGATAATACATGAACATGTTGCTATATCAATCTACAACAAAGATTCCATCTCAAAATAATTAATTCACAATTACATGAAACAAGAATACATACCTTATCTATCATAGCTCCAATGAGCTTTAGAACAAATAGTAGTAAGAAGGTCCAGGAGTCCGTCCTTTCAAATCTTGGTACATCGGCCGCTTGTTGAGGAGAAACATCACTCGGGCGCTTTTCCGCCAACCATGGACTTATAATGCGGTCCCCCGCCCACCTATCGTTAGATAGATGGCCCTCCCTTCGAAGAAAAGATTGGTAGGGTATCCTTTAACGATTACCAACTGAGCATAGTGTTGTGTTCCTACATAACTAGGTCCTGTGCATATGGCATCTCTTGAACTAGTATGTACTTCAGGATCACAATGAACTGACAATGTAGTCTCAACTATTTCACATCTAAGTGGAAGTTGTACATTTCACTACTTTGGCCAAAGTATTATCATTCAGTACTTTGAATGAAGGTCATCTATCATATACACTACTCAGGGCCGATTTGCATTAAGGCTTTCTTACACTACGCGTAGTTTGATCTATCAGGGTAGTCTGTACCCTAGACTTCCTACAACAAACTAACTACTAGAACGGAGATCATTTTAACAAATACTTACAACTATCTCCATTATACTAGATACTCTCATCCTAGGAGCTTCATTAACTTGACTAAGTTAACTTATAACTAGTTGTGATCTATAGCTTATTAAATGCCCTCAATCCATTCCTAGTATTAAATAGCTATACTCAAGCATACACTCCTTATATGGAGTCAATACAAATAATGCCATTAAATCTTCAATGCATCAGTAAATCCATCTACTAATAAATGCAAAGCTAATAGTACAAAGCATGTATTTGTCTTTCTCTTTCCCAAAATATCTTTTTATAATTGAAATCATTCTTCGGATTTTCAATTCATAATCTATCAAATAAACAATCATCACTCCCTACCTATTTTCAACAGGGACATATAACAGACTATCTTTTGATTATCAAAGCAGCAAAACATGGCAACATAAAAGAAATAACATGCCTGTTATTAGCTTCCCACAGTTGCTGCTCTAGTAGAAAATTGCTACTCCTTCAACTTCCAGTCAAAGGATATCCAACTGAAGATGAACTCAACTTGCTACTCAAAGAGATGACAAATGACAGAAACGACTTCTCTGCCAAGTAAATACTGATTTCCAGAATTGATGAAAATCCTCACAGCATAACAGAATATACCCACTACAAAGAAAAAATCACTCTTAGCCTAATATTGCACACTTCTCAACAGAATAAACTCACTTGAAGAGAACAGAAACAAACTTGCAGACTTCTAATTTCGTGTTTTGAAGAATGAGCATTGCAGGCTTTATATAGTGTTTCAAAATTTAACCAATTCCTCTTTCCATGGCGTCTAAGCTGCCAACGGGGTTTGGAATGGTTCAAATAAGAAATGTGTCGCCCTTTTGAGAAGATTTCGACCTCCATTTGTTGACAGCAGAGAAGAAAGTTTATTTTGCACATGACCAATTCTTAAAATCGAGACACCTATGGGTATAGGCGCGATTCAACAGGTAAGGATAAGTGACAGTTTATGCAGAGACAAAGTCTTGATCAAATGGCGTCCACATCTCCATTTCTTTGGTTGCATACGGCTTCCTTTTAGCCGCGTGCTGTTACCCTATCATGGTTGCGCGATTCCTCAAGCACCATTTTCACGGGAAGCTCTTATTTCTTCTTTATTTTCCACTTCATAGTTTCAATATAGTTCCAAAAGAAATATTTGAATCTTGGCGAAATTGTGACAATAATATTCGAATTAATTTTGAAGTCATAGAATTTGATTTCGACTTTTTAAAGGAAATATTCATTTTTGAGAAAAACGTCTCATGTTTCAAATTCATGATTTCACTTCAACACTTAACGAATATTAAATAAAATGTTTGTTTAAACTTCATTTGATTTTCAGTTCCATTTAATAAAATATATCTATATATATTTATTTTATTATATTAATATATATATATAATATAGTTTTAATTTACATTATATATTTACGTATAATTATTTAAATTTAATAATTTAAATAATCTCGTATACATATTTATATTTTGTAAAGACTATATTATATACATACTTAATATAATATTAAATATATAAATATATTTACCTTTACATATATACATGTATATACATATACATTTTAAATTACACGTACGTATACTGCGAGCCAGTCAGCATACTTTCATTATACATACCCATGTATATGTATATATATGTGTATACGTAGATTCTGAGGTAATATCATCATAATATTTATTCATATTCACATATATATAACAGGTTGGTTGTGGGTATGTATACATGTATATTTACTTGTATGCCTCCTTTATGTATACGTATTCATAAATACATTTATATTGATGCACACGTATGGCATATCCATCTGCTCTCATACGTTGTATCGACATGAATATACTTATGGACACTTGTACATACCGTATTTATCTGTATATATACATATACACATGCCCACCTCTAACCAGAAACATTATTCCACATATGATTATTGTAATGTCCCCGCTTTTAGCACTGCGACTTCTGATTGATGGCCTATCCCCGTGGTGTGTTACCAGTCGAGGCGTAATTAGGGTTTTCGACTGTTTGGCGGGTTCTCTTGAAGATTCAGGGTTTTGTTTGTTGGAGTTTGGGTGTTCGGATTCTGGATTCCTTCTGGGTTTTCAGAGAGCTTCGCAATGGTGGCACATGCATTGCATTCCGAGCAACTTTCCGAATTTACTATTTTTAGTAAATTCTATTTTTGGCAGTGGTCCAGTCAGCACCACTCAGTCAACTTTCCTCTTCTGGCAGTTCATTGGGTAATTCTGAATTTTGGCGTAAGGGGTTCATTTTGGAGGAATAAGTATTTTAAAGACAATAATGTTTTATTTTATAAAATAACCCCTTGTCCTAGTATTATGACTTTAAGTTGTTTTAAAGAAGGGGACCTTGAGGGGTATTGTCTCATGAAAGAAATATTTTATATTTCTAAAGTCAAAAAATATTACTTGGAGAAAAGGACGCCTTTTTATGAAGGAAAAGATTTTAAAATAAAGAAATATTAACTTCATGAAAGGGGGCGCCCAAATTGGAGGGAAAAGAAGATAGTTACAAAATTGAAAATTAGGGTTTCTTTCTAGAAGCTTCCGGAGGGTCCTCTCAAAATTATAAAAGGGAGCTTTGGGTCTTCATTTAGACATCTTATGACTTCTATATTGTTATGCTGCCGAAATGGTAACAGGATTGCTTCGAGGAATGAATGCCTCCTAGCTTGGGCTCGACTTCGTGCTTGAGAGATAGCACCTAGTAGAGAGGTTTGCTTGTTTTGAGTGTCATTTTGTAGTGAGGTTCGCATTGTAGGTTGACATTTTGCTTTGAAGTTCAGTTTATTGCATTTTATGTCATTTTCTGGAGTTGCTGATAACAGGGCTGAATCTATAGTTTCACTCATAAATCAAAAAATACAAAAAGAGTTGTTCTGGGTATTGTCTCATTGGTTTTCTCTGTTGGAAGAGACCCTTCATGAATATTTGCAGATTTTAATATGAAGTTTCTGATTTTATAAAGCAAATTCGTCATTCCTTGAAAGCCCTACATTCTGGAGTGCTTTGGAATCCGTGCCATTAATTAATAGCCACTTTTAGCTGCCCTTTCTCATTACTAAACTAGGCGCCATCTTTTTGAGGGTCTATTGCATCAGATTTGAAGTCATTTGGGTCAGTTTTGAGTGAGTTGTGAGCATTTTAGTGGATTCTAGGGTTGCTGGTTATGCATTTCAAGTTGCTGTTCTGTCATATCAGATTTTGGAAAGTGCATTTTTGGTGAAGGTTTGGTGTTAGGAAGTCTTACTAAGCTTGGTGGAGGTCACATTTTCTATTGCAGCAATTGAAGAGCTTCTAATCCTTGTTCTTGCAGGCATTCTCTATATTATTGTAAGCTGAACAGTAGTACTGTCAGCATTTCTCTCAACCTTGCTTATCATGTTTGTAATTGCCCACTGAATAAGTGGAAGAGGCTGGCTTGCCGCCTATTTACTTTGATTTGCATTGTAATATCGTACATCTCCGCCCTATGGTAGCTCCATTCCCACTCCGGGTTTGAAAGCACATTCTGGGTGTTGAGTTTATTTGAAGTTGCATTTGTATTTCTTTCAATCTCCACCATATGGTCGCCTCATTCCATTCTGGTTTGGGTAGCACATACTTGGTGTTGAGTTACTTTCAGTTGCAGTTCTGATTTTTTGTACTGACGATCCTCTTGCCATATGACAGCCTCTCTCATGTTGAGATTGAGTGCGCATTCTTGGCAAAGAGTTATATTGTAACTGCTGGTTTGATTTATCTAACCCTAACGGGTGTGTTGCATTGCTGATTGTAATTCAAAAATCGAAAAAATTTGGTCCGGTATTTTACAGTGGTATCAGAGCCAAGATCCTGCCAGCCTGTGCCCATCAGAGTTCACTTGACAGAGAAAACAGATTCTACATCAGAGGTCAGAGCTGAGTTCAGTATTAGTTTTCAGAAGTTTCAAAGATGTTGCATTTTCTAAGGCCTATGGGTCGTGAGAAGTCAGATTCAACTATGGCATCGGAGGAAGGAAAGGTTAGTGATGTCGTAAGGGACTTCATTGAATATGCCAGACAGTTTAAAAGACAATGTGAAGATGAGGCTGTCAAACTCCGTGAGCAATATCAAACCATGCCAGATGATTATAGGTACAATGTTTCATTTGATTCCCATTTGAAGTGTGTGGCGTCAGTGGAGCCCGAAAAGTGGAAGATGGTGGACCACATTAGGAAAGGATAAAAAGGGAAGCAGAACAAGCTATGTTCGAAGAATCAAAGAAGGAAGGAGATGAAGTGCCTATTTGTGGATTGCAGCCGACAAATATGCAAGTTGAAGAGAAAAATCAGTCATCTAGCATTGAAGATGGCACAAACAAAGTGCACATATCACATCAAAATGATCGTGAGCTCGAAGGAGAAAACGTGACAGTTGAAGAGTGTGGAAGAGCCTCATAATACGCCCCTTGACTTGCATGTGATAGCAAGTGAAGAAGAGCAAGTTGAAGGAAATACTATTGGTGTCTTTGAATCAGCTTATGACCGTTACCAAAGTGGTGATGTTGGTAATGATTTCGATGTGTTTGTACCTCCTCTTGTTGAAGATTTAGTGAGGGATAGATTGGCTCTTGTTGCTGTCTCAACTTCCCGAGAAGTTCCACATAAGGAAATCAGCAACATAATCTCTCATGAGGGTTCCATAGAAGATAATGAAGATGAAGTTTTTCAAACACCAAACATTGAAGATTCTTCACTTCATTTCGGGGGTGACATTGTTGGTCATGGGATTGATCAGCAAACTGAGCCATTGGAGAAAAACATTTTTGATGATTTCAGCTTAAGTGAATTAGGACTTGACTTATTCAAAGAGTCATCACTACAAGGGGAGCATGATAAGTTTTTTCCAGTTGATCATCTTAATCAGCTCACTAGCATTTGGGATCCGGGTGTGATGGCATCAAGTTATGTTAAAGAACCTGTGTGGGATAAGTTTCCCTTTGATCCTGATGAAGAACAAGAACCAGGTTGCACAGTAGACTATGAGGTGGTCCTTGGAGGAGAAGTTGTCTTTGAAGAAGAAGATTGTTCCACAAAATTCCATAATGATCTCTTTGGAGTGGTTGCAGCCACTAAAGAGGAATTTGTGGTTACAGAAACTTTTCGAACAGCGGACAAACATGATTCCTTGAGCAGGTTGGATACTGGTCTAATGTTTGATCAAGGAGGCCATGATGAAGAAGAAGAGCTAGAAGTCCATATGGCTCTTGAAGATGGAGAGTTTGAAAGTGTTATTAAACACAAATCAGATTTATCAATACACGAAGCTGGTTGCAAGCAATGGGTTGAAGAATTTGTGGAGTATGATGCTTTTTATGATGATGAGCATTCTCTGCTAGTTGGTGGTGAAGTACAAGAATGTTGGAGTAGCAAAGAGGGCAGCAAAGGCAAGGAACGAAGTTCTGATTTTCAGTTGCAGCCTATCAGCAGTTCACCGTCTTTGCATGTTCATGAGTGGGAAGATCAATGCAAGGTATCTTTTGGAAGAGAAGTACAAACGCTATCCCTATTTGATCGCACACACAATTTGGTTGATGATCTCTATTGGAAGGCTCAGTCTGAAGAGAGACGAAGTGGAGTTAAGGATGAAGTTGCTCTTCCTAACTTGCGACTTATCAGAGGCTCTTTGGAGTCATTGAAATCAGCATACATACACTTGATTGAAGATCAAGATCATGCCGTTGAATCTGCAAAGAAGGCCTTCATTGTTTTCGAAGAAAGGGAGAGTATGGTTGAAGAGCTCACCTTGGAGCTTAAATCAACAGAGGACGAGTTGAAAGAAACTCAGTTGGCTCTAAGAAAGGTTGAAGACCAGTTTGCAGATTTCAAACTTTTCAAGGAGCAAGAGAATGCACGAAGAGCTGGAGAAATCAAGCAAGTAATTGATGAGATTGATAGTCTTCGAGAGGAGTTTGATCTTGAAGGTTTCACAAGAAAATCAAAGGTTGCATGTGCAGATTTGGAGCAGCAAGATGAAAGGAATGACTTTCAAATTTATGACAATCCTCTTTTTCAAGAAGGTGATGAGAAAAGTTATGATAATCCTCTCTATGAAGTAGAGGATGAAATGGAGAATGAAACTGAGTTTGGTTTCCAGTGCTTGGATGCTTCGATATCACTCCATGAGGAAGTGTCATGTCTGTTGATTAGTAATGAATGCATAAGTGGATTTGAGGATGAAGTCTATACATGGGAAGTGTTGATTCGAGGAGATTTCAACATCTTCGACACCAAGGTGTTAACAAGGCAAGATTTGGTAGCTGCTGGTAACTTTAGTACAGCAGCAAGAAGCGAAGATTTTAGTCTTGTTACTCATGAAGAAGGGAATAAAGATGGACCAGAACTTGGTGTTTGCATGCTTGTCAATCCATCCCTTTGGTTGAACAATACCTTGGCACATATTGGTCTATTTTTGGATTTGGATTTGAGGTCATTTAATAGTTCATGCTCCAATGTTGTTGAAGCTTTCATGGATAGGCTTCAAAGGTTCACTAGCGGAGGCATCAATCTCTTCAGTATGCACTTGATCCTTATTAGCATTTGGGAATGTGTTGAGTTTTCTTTTCAGTATGTTGGAAATCACTTTCAGTTGGGTATCCATGCTTGGGATTCTCAATATGGGTTGATAGGGCTTATTACTTGTGGAAAGAAGGACTTTTGGAAGGATAAGGATCAAAATTTCAGTATTAATGATGTTGTTACTTTCTTTACCAGCCCCTTGTTGGTTCCGTTTGTTCATCGACAAATGGATTGGAGAGAAGTTTTGAGTATGGATTGGAAAGAGGAACAATTGGTTGCTCTTGGCGTTGATCCTTGGCTAAGACAAGAGCAGATTTTGAGACTCGAGCTTGCTGGTTGGAGGCAGACCAGCCCTGTTACTTGTGGAGTTACTCTCGTTTGGGAGAGTTTTCCCATCACCACTTGCCAACGAGGTGGTAGTTTTCAGTTGGAGATTGCTTTAGTTTGTTTTCCGGCCATTTTTGAGGTGTTACCTTGCAACTCTATGCTCATATCATACACTCACACTTGGGAATTTCTTTGGTGCTGCTGTTTTTTCTTGTGTGAGGTACTAAAATCAGATTGCACTTCGCTGACTTCGGCCTTGAACAGCAGAGATTATTTGTTCCTTCGCACCTATTCTATTGTTGGAGTTCATCCTATGGAGGTTTGTGAAGCAAATTTTGATAGTTTCTTTACTATATTGGTTTTGGACAACGAACTTCCACATGTTTTGGCTTTCCCTTCTGAGACTCTTGGAGTTGGAACAGTAAGAGTGAGTAGAAGTCTTCATGGTGGTGTCGGTATAATTCAGTTGATGCATAGTAGCTCCAGGAGAAGACATGAGGCTGAATTTGTTGAGCTCTTGCAAAGGATTGCTTTCCTCTTTGCAAGAAGATTTGAAGATATCATTTTTTCCATCAGGGCTTTGTTTGTTACAATGTGGAGGTATGTTGAAGAGTTTGATTTTGAGTTGAGCAGCCTATCCATTGTGGTTGACAGTGGTATGGTTGATACTGTTGACTTTGGGCCTATTGGACATGAGACGTCGCATGAAGCTGGTCTCAGTCCTTTAAGATTTTTCAGTTTGAGTATCATGGACAGTAATACTTTGGAGTTACAAGGGAGGTTAGTGCAGCATTGGCATGATGATTTTACTGATGTGATCAGAGTAGTGCAGCAGTGGCATAGTAGGTCCTTCCTGAGATGGATTTGGGAACCTGGGATCATACTTGTTTTGGTATGGATCAATCTTAACTTTTCGGGAGCTGTGATGGTATTGCTTGAGGACAAGCAATTTTGGGAAGGGCGGACTGTAATGTCCCCGTTTTTAGCACTGCACTTCTCAGTGATTGATGGCTTATCCCCGGGGTGCTGTCGGCTAGTCAAAGGCAAAATTAGGGTTTTCGACTGTTTGGTGGGTTCTCTTGAAGATTCAGGGTTTTGTTTGTTGGAGTTTGGGTGTTCGGATTTTGGATTCCTTCTGGGTTTTCAGAGAGCTTCGCAATGGTGGCGCATGCATTGCATTCCGAGCAACTTTCCGAATTTACTATTTTTAGTAAATTCTATTTTTGGCAGTGGTCCAGTCAGCACCAGCTCAGTCAACTTTCCTCTTCTGGCAGTTCATTGGGTAATTCTGAATTTTGGCGTAAGGGGTTCATTTTGGAGGAATAAGTATTTTAAAGACAATAATGTTTTATTTTATAAAATAACCCCTTGTCCTAGTATTATGACTTTAAGTTGTTTTAAAGAGGGGGACCTTGAGGGGTATTGTCTCATGAAAGAAATATTTTATATTTCTAAAGTCAAAAAATATTACTTGGAGAAAAGGACGCCTTTTTATGAAGGAAAAGATTTTAAAGTAAAGAAATATTAACTTCATGAAAGGGGGCGCCCAAATTGGAGGGAAAAGAAGATAGTTACAAAATTGAAAATTAGGGTTTCTTTCTAGAAGCTTCCGGAGGGTCCTCTCAAAATTATAAAAGGAAGCTTTGGGTCTTCATTTAGACATCTTATGACTTCTATATTGTTATGCTGCCGAAATGGTAACAGGATTGCTTCGAGGAATGAATGCCTCCTAGCTTGGGCTCGACTTCGTGCTTGAGAGATAGCACCTAGTAGAGAGGTTTGCTTGTTTTGAGTGTCATTTTGTAGTGAGGTTCGCATTGTAGCTTGACATTTTGCTTTGTAGTTCAGTTTATTGCATTTTATGTCATTTTCTGGAGTTGCTGATAACAGGGCTGAATCTGTAGTTTCACTCATAAATCAAAAAATACAAAAAGAGTTGTTCTGGGTATTGTCTCATTGGTTTTCTCTATTGGAAGAGACCCTTCATGAATATTTGCAGATTTTAATATGAAGTTTCTGATTTTATAAAGCAAATTCGTCATTCCTTGAAAGCCCTACATTCTGGAGTGCTTTGGAATCCGTGCCATTAATTAATAGCCACTTTTAGCTGCCCTTTTTCATTACTAAACTAGGCGCCATCATTTTGAGGGTCTATTGCATCAGATTTGAAGTCATTTGGGTCAGTTTTGAGCGAGTTGTGAGCATTTTAGTGGATTCTAGGGTTGCTGGTTATGCATTTCAAGTTGCTGTTCTGTCATATCAGATTTTGGAAAGTGCATTTTTGGTGAAGGTTTGGTGTTAGGAAGTCTTACTAAGCTTGGTGGAGGTCACATTTTCTATTGCAGCAATTGAAGAGCTTCTAATCCTTGTTCTTGCAGGCATTCTCTATATTATTGTAAGCTAAACAGTAGTACTGTCAGCATTTCTCTCAACCTTGCTTATCATGTTTGTAATTGCCCACTGAATAAGTGGAAGAGGCTGGCTTGCCGCCTATTTACTTTGATTTGCATTGTAATATCGTACATCTCCGCCCTATGGTAGCTCCATTCCCACTCCGGGTTTGAAAGCATATTCTGGGTGTTGAGTTTATTTGAAGTTGCATTTGTATTTCTTTCAATCTCCACCATATGGTCGCCTCATTCCATTCTGGTTTGGGTAGCACATACTTGGTGTTGAGTTACTTTCAGTTGCAGTTCTGATTTTTTGTACTGACGGTCCTCTTGCCATATGACAGCCTCTCTCATGTTGAGATTGAGTGCGCATTCTTGGCAAAGAGTTATATTGTAACTGCTGGTTTGCTTTATCTAACCCTAACGGGTGTATGCATTGCTGATCGTAATTCAAAATCTAAAAATTCTATCCCGTGATTTTACAATTATACTAGCAAGCATCACTTATTCACGCATTCAGAAGTAGATACGACTCCTAATGACAATAAACAAGCCTATGGGTGACTTACCCTTAACTCAACAAATGACTTAGCTTACTCAGTCTATAATATGTGTGTATGCCCAATTGGTACTCGTTACTATTTACCTGACCAAGTTCCTCCCCGAGTGATATCTCTCCTCTGCCTGGAGGTATGAACCTGTTTCCTGCACACCGTGACATGACAACGGAAGTCATATGCTCAAAACAAAGCAGAATACATGAAACATTTCAAAAGTTAGATTATTCACAAATCAATAACCTTTCATTCTCCTTTATGCAGTATTTCACCAAGAATAACATCAAATGAAACAACATTCATATTGAAAACAAGGTACAAGCATCGTTAATTCACCTCCAGAATTCACATTTACTCTATCTAGTAATGGTAAATTGTAACGTCACAATTTGGGATGTAACATCTGATATCATCTGGAGTTCCAAAAAGAAGGGTGCCTTTTCTTGGAAAGGGCGCTTTTTTACCTTGATCTTCACATTCGATAGCCATTTCTTAACACTTCGTCAACTGCTTCTTTTCGCTCTGTTGACAACTATTGGTGATCAACTCATCAGATGATTCTGCTCTTTGTTTCGTTGTCGAGCCAGCAAGCGAACGCCGAGGATTACTGCCTTGGATGATTCAACAGGTTGCATTTGACCCTTAAGAATCATGGGCGCCCCTATCTGAAAAAGGCTCTTTTCAGCATCATGAACTGATCTCTCCTTTGTAACATTTCCAGAGTTAGTCAAATTTTGACATTTTTGGGTTTCAGGAATCTCCTTCATCAAATAGCATCTTTTTAGATCTTTTTCGCCATGTTTTCATCATTGAAGCTTTTGAGGCTTAGCTTTTGGCACTTGGTACTGGCCAATCTGCCATTAATGGCTGCGGAGCTCCTGACTTTGTTCCTGAAAAACAGAAATAGACCCACCAGAGTAAAACGTGTCTTTTGATGATTCTAACTTGGCCAATGTGATCATGAAGTCATTTAATCCTATCAAAATCATTTTCAATCATTTCCGGGAAGGTCCTATTTTCAGGGGGTTACCCTGAAAATAGGGGCGTAAAACCCTAATTTTCAAATTTTCAAAATTTTACATGTGTTCCTTGATAGAAACCCACAAAGACCCTATGTTTGGTTTGACCTAAAACAGACTTTAGATGGCATTTTAACAAGATTTAGATCAATTTAAGCAGAATGCCAAAAATTTATATTTTGGGTACAACACACTCACAACACTCCCATTCCCACTACCAAATTCCCCCATTTGATTTTTCTTTGATTGTGACCCATAGGCATAGTCATAGACATCTCCATCTCCTCCTCACCACAAATGCTGCCCTTTTTTTTTCAAATAATAATAAATAAATAAAAGCAAACAAAAATCCAAGTTATGAGTTCCTAATGTAAAACGATGAGAAGACCTAAAGAAAAGTGTTATGAAAAATACCTTTTATATATGCCTCTCGAATGCTCCTAACGTCTACTGAATGTCCTCCTTGCTGGTCTTTTCAATCCATTATTTTATTTTTGTTTTCTTTCTTTGTTTTTTCTTTGTTTACCTCAAAAATGGGCTTAGTTTTGTATTTAAGGACAAGGCCTTCCCACCCCCTCTTCTTTTTTCCTTGTTTTTTTAAATGGTTCCCATTGAGGATGACACCACATGCCTAAGATATAGAGGTAAGTACTATCATTGCTAATGTCATCCCCCTTTGGAAACTTCAACCAAACCCCAGAAATGTTTCTAAAACATTTTGAGAGTCTTCCACCATCCTCGAAACATTTCCCACAAAAAAGTTGGGTAGAGGATGGCTAGCAATGTAATGTCTATTGGAAATCATGTTAGTGTTCGCATTAGTAAGTATAATAATGTTTGAAGTGAAAATAAAAGTGAGTTGTAGTAACAACTCATGAAACTATTCTAGGTGAGAAAAATATTATTTAGGAATGTTTGTTTGTACGGTTGTTGAGTTGTTGAGACAACTCAATATATTAAGAAGTGGTTTCCTACAAAATAGGATATAAGAATCCTATAAATATGTAATAGTTTATTGAATGAAGATAGAGAAGCACATATTATTTGAATTGAATCATTTGTAGCTTCTATTATTCTGCCTAAAATCTAATAATGTGCCCTTCTCGGTGATCACCCTGATGGACATTGTAGCCTATTTAATTCTTGTAGGCTATAGTCGGGAAAAGGGAATTAATTTATTTAATTGTTTAATATTACCTAACAGGAAAAGTACATTTAAAAAGGTAATGTTAAATAATTAATTAAATGGGTTATAAAGTGACTTTTGGAAATAAATTAAAAGTAACTTTATAAAGTCACTTTATTATTATTTTGAGCGGGAAATAAAGTGAAGAATATAAAAGTGGATTTTGAAGCTCATTTGCACTATGCTTGATTTATTTTTCACTTTCACTTTTGGAGAGCTTCTTGGAGTTCTTGGTCTTGGGGAAGAGAAACCCTAGGGCATCTGGTTTCGGTGGTGAAACGATTCCACCCTAGCTGGTTCAGCGGGCAAATCACACGGGTTTTTCAGTTGGGCGATAATTGCAATTTTGTGAGTCTCTTGTGGAGACAAAATTGGAGAATAATGAAATACATTTCTATCGTTTGTGGAGGAGGTATGGCATTCAGATTTCGAAATATTCAGCATATTGAAGGGGACGTCTCCTTTCTGAATATCAAGAGGATATCCATTGTTTCTGGAGTGCTGGGTGTGGATTTCAAGGCACTAATAACCCTAGCACTGGGTATTATTCATTGACAAGGCAAGGTCAAGGGTTTTTGGAGAGGTCATGGATCTGTTTGCAGACCGTGGGCATATCAGAAGGTGCTGAGCTTATAAATCACATCAACCACCCTCCTATCAGTCATGAGGAGTCTATATAGAGGCGCATGGACATTCTGGACAGGGTCATGAGCCTTAAGACTCATTGGCAGCTGCATTATATCAGCCGTGAGCTTCAGAAACAAGGCTACGAGTGAGTTTGGAGGCCGTTATGGCCTGAGATAGGAGCGCTGAAGGTTAAGGAACTTGGACGTGGGGCTGTTATGAACTCCTGGACAATCTGCAAGCAATCACAAGCTTCAATCTGACCTTGGCGTACATTCTTCCAGGTCTGAGATTTATTTGTAATCACACTGAATATTATTGCTGTTCAATCTGATGATAATAAGTTGTAAATCATTGTCATTGCTGCTACTTACTGGTCTGTAGTACAAGATTAAATGAGTGTACTGCTGTAGCTCAGTTTTGGGTTCGAAATATATACAAATCTACCCTTGTTATGGCTCAGTCTGAGTATGTATAAGTCTGTTACCAAGCACTGCATTTATCTTATCATATGCTAGTCAAATATGAAGGAAATGAAGTTGTAGATTTGATTTTCTAACCTGTTGGAACGTTACATTTTAAATATTGTCATTCTATATGCAATGCAATGAATTGTGTTTGACAAAATGGAACATCTGTCAAACTGAAACATTCGCAAAAATTACCACACATTCGGGAAGGGTATTTTACAAGCAAACATTTCCTAGACACCTTCAAATATTGGAAACATAGAAATATAGAGGGTGGGGGAATGAAGGCAAGGATGGATGGAAGTGGTTTAAATGATACAGGCTTTCAAATAACTTTTTACTACTTAATGATAGAAATCAATGGAATGCAAATGAAACAAGAAAGTGGAGAAAGGTTGCAAGGTGATGAGTGGATGAGGATAATATTCCAAGTTTTTCCAAAGATATTCATTAATGCTAAGATCGTGCTTCTATAATGGGCATTAGCCAAAGTCCCCAACTAATACAGAACTTCCTTTAATCTCCAAGTCTCAACATCCACAAACAGTTAACCTTCTAAATGTCATAAGGAAATGAACATTTTATCTGATTGATAGAGCCTTGAATATGTCGATCAGTGGTAAAATAGGTACCAATTGCATGCTTGTCAAGGATTAGAGAATACTAGTAAATTATTGTGACAGCAATTCAGATGTTGCACAACACATCCACTATAATGCCCCAATCTTGTTATGCAGTTGTATTGCTTTAGTATCATGTGATTTACTTCTTAAACCGTTGTGTTTACAATTTAAGGATGGAATTTAATCATGATTAAATTAATTATGCAAATTTTATATGATGTATTATGATATTCTTTATCATGATGAGGACTGACTTTAATTTCTTTGTCTTTGTTTTGCAAGATAAAACGAAGCCGTTTAACTCCTTTACCCTTTTATGGCAATGAAAATCAGAAAATCAAAATAAATAATAACATTCCAGCCATGACAAAATGCTTAGCTGCAAGCATGAAGCAGCAAGCTCAATAATCAGTCATTATCAAACACATCTCACATGAGCCCGGATAGTTCCACATCACTGCTTGCTGTGAATGGGATGACATCTCCAGCAGGACCTCAACCCATCCTGTCTGCACATCTTGATCTTCACATCCTGCCCCCACCCTTTTAAAGTCTGTATTTTGAACTTGCTTGATTTTATATTTTAAACTATGTTGGCAACATCCCCAACATGTTGGGAATTACCTAGGGGTGCTCTCACATTCCCCACACAGGTGGGAGATGGCAGGACATCCCCATTAACGCATAAAATCAGGGTACATCCTCAGGACAACTTCCAGGGGCAACAAAATGTCCTAAGGACAGCAAAGATGCAATGAAAAAAAATAAAGGACAAGGAGAAAGGATGTTTTCTCCTCCCCACATCCCTAAAACAGCAGCGGATGTCCCCTGTGCCTCCAAACAACAGGAGATACACTCCAGTGGTACACTGTTTCAAAGGTCATGTTCAAAATGACAACTATAATTTGGAATTGAATATCAATATATAATAAGACATAGAATAATGTAGTTGCGAGCTTGCTCACCTTTTAGATATATACTATTAATCCACTTTGTTTTCTTAATCCCATTTTCAAAGCAATGTTAAACTTGAGATAATGTGGGCTATTAGAAATAAACAATTACACTTCATTTTCTTAAATCCCATTACCAGGGCAATATCAAATTTGAGACAATGTGGGCAAGGAAAGTGCTTACAGGATTTGACTTCTTGGAGAATTAATTCTCTTACTTGTTTTTTAACGTTCACAAGTTTCTTAAATTCCTAAGTTTTATTCCAAAAACAGCATTATGAAAGATCAAAATTATCTCAAAAATAATAATTACATACTAAATACCTATGAAAGGAATCAAATAATTGGAACATGCAATACTTCTTGGAGAAAATTTGAACAACTTTTATAGGCATCTCAAGTTATTTATAAATCAATAATATTTTCATTTAAATATCAGAATTCAAATTCAAAATCTCACCGGAGGTAGAAAAGAAACACTGCTGAAATATGGAGCAATGGTAGTAAGTAGTGGTAGGTGCTCTAAACAAAATACCTCTCACGTATATACTATCTTTAAAAAATTCAATCTCAGGAGTTATTCTCACCTTCATCCATAAAGTATGCTTCAACAGAAACTACAGCTTTATGCAAGTATGAATATACATACCTCTAACGCTAGATGTGAATCCACAACTTGTTAAATGGTTTGCAAGGTTCTCTCCAAAATCCTTTAGCCAGTTCTTTGTTGCTTGCATTTCTGGAACAGTCCAGACGGCTGCTGTTTCTGTTGCGAGATTTACACTGGCAGAGGCCACTTGTGGCTGTTTCAAAATTTACAACACAAAATCTGTAGCATTAGAAGAATTAAAAACTGGACAAAAGACAATTAGCACAAGGACCATGACATATACTGGTCTCCTAATGTTAATCTAGTTACTACTTTAATCAAGGACTTGAAATTCAATTTCTACAGACAAAAAATGCATGGAAAAGCAAATAACTTTTCATCTGGAAAGCCTCGTGGAAGGAGAAAATAAACTTACACATGCTCAAATATACATTTGATAGCAGCATCTCATCTATGACTTAAAGTCGGTACCCAAATGTATTGAAAACTTAGATAAACATGATAACTCTACACTACAAACTTGCATGTAATAGGACAGTCCATGTTTTAGGTCATGTTGAACACTAGAATGGAACATGAGCTCCTGCCTGGGATATGTGACTAACTGCCAAACTTTAATTAAGGATGTTTGAACAAATATACCTACCAGGAGATCTTCAATGAGTTGGTAATGGCCAACACAAGAATCATACATATCAGCATTATCAATAGCAGTGGACAAGTAATTGATGTAAAGGGTAAACTGTGAATACACTAAGTTTAAAGATTTAAATAGAATGTGTGTTTCGAGTAGATTATTACAAATAAGATTGTGAGAGATGTTAGTTGAAGAATTATATCCACACAATAAAGCATTTAGAAAAGATTCAGATCAAATTATACCATACTGACCATCTACCTTTAAAAGGCCTTCTAATACAACAGAGAATTTAGGAACTATCTATCACCAATCTCAATTTATTGTTTAAAATCTTTGAACAATTAGGCAATCTGGAAACTTTCTAAATAAAGCATCATGATTTAATTGTGCTTACTAATAATGAGTTTTCCCCAACCACTTTTTTTAAAAGAGCAAGAGTCATTGCCATTATATATCAAATTCAACCTCATGGGAAGATTGCCTTTATCGAGGGATCAATGCAAATCCAGTCAATATTTTAGCACTCTATTTGACTCTCTTCGTGATATAAATGAGTCTAGGCAGGCAATTGGGACATCTATTGACTGTTGACTTTGATCTGACGTGGACTAATAATTGCACACATGTCAACCATTGGTCTTGACTATCACAAAACATGCAATCTACAACAAATATACTCGCAATAAACTTTTACAATACTTGTTAAAGCACATGTGCAAGGTTCCCTAGGTGAGATTGTCCACCATAGATGGTCTCTCTAAAATTCTAAATGGATGTCTCCTCTGAAGTCACAGTTATGTTGAGAGTCTGGGACAACCTTAGCAACATTTTTAAGGTAATTATCAAAAGATTTGGTTAAGTTCCCAGTGTCTAGGTCTAGTGTAAGTGATTACATTACATTAATTAGATCCCAAACTAGGATGTGGAAACAAAAGTTATTAGGATTTTCAGGTAGGGGTGCTTCAAGCTTACTCATAATTCTGCCTAAAATGAATGTCAGAATAGTCACTGCAGAATGAGGGAAGTCTCCAGTTTTCAGTCAAAAGTCATCTAAGGCATCAGTCATAAATGCAGAGCTCAAAGATTTACTAAATCATGGCATCACTGAGGTTAGCTTGTGAACAAGAATCAAAAGTGCATCAATTGTGACATCCTTAACTTGAACTTTGATGCTAAACAACTTTGCTCTTTTTATTCTTTTGTCAAAACATTAAAACTAACATGCATGATGATTTTGAATCAACCTCATAACTACAATTAATTTTTTTGTCCTTGTCAATGGTAATGATAATGGTAGTAGCTTTCTTACCCTTTTTACCTTTTCTAGAAGGTTACTTTTCTGTATGTAACTTCCAATAGGTTGCAGCTATATGACTATTTGCATCCCAATGGTTGCAATGCTTTGCAGATTTTGTCTTTGTGCCTGTAGCACTTTCCTTCATTGTCTTGGCCTTGGCTCTTATTATCTTTGTAGAGGACAGAGGACTATCTGTTTCAAGGTAGTGAGTATGTGCACATGCTTCCTCTATTTCCACTGGCTTACAGCAACATTGACCTCCAAACATGGCTATGAAGGCTTCCAATGTATCATATCAACCCCTCCTCTTCTTGCACATCTTTCTCCATTCAAACAGACCACCTACAATATTCACTAGTGTACTCTTGCACAACTTGTCTACTTTTTGTTTTCAATCAACCCTTCAACAATGTTAGCCGTTAGGAATAAGGTGTTGTACACCTTGCACAAGAAAAAATTATTTTAATTATGTAAAATAAATATTTATTTGTGGTGCATCTCTAGAAAATGTGTTTAGCCACATTAAATATTTATTTGGGTCCACTTGTAAAGTTTTACATGACATTGGTTAGATATTTTATGTGAGGGATGCACATAGGAAAAATATTAAATATTGGGAAACTTACTGCCAAAAAGTAAATGTAAGGTCAATGGTTTAGTATACTCATGGTTTTGAGGCACATGGTTTTACCTTACCACTTGGCTGTTTTGTGTGAGCTTGATTCTATAAAAGCAAACACATGTTTAGTAATTCATATTGGCTAGTTGGTTAATTTGGCTTGGCTATCATTGTATTCAATGTATTGAGCTTTGGCATAACTTTCACCCAAAATATCAAATTTTTGACTTCAATAGTTGTCAAAATGCTCATTTTGAGCATTACGTAATGGTATAGGTTTGGTTTGCAAATTTTGTTGTTTTTGTTAGATTTTGGTGCTATGAAGCCAACATTGCTCTAGAACAATTAATAGGTCATAACTTTTGCATACGTAATCGGATTTTCAATTTCGAATAAGCAATGGAAAGAATTTTCAGTGTACTACATAGCGGATCAAGTGGCTTTTCACTAGATGAGTAGAAAAATTTTGGTATTTGTTTGATCACTCCGACAGTTGCCCAACTCCGGCAATTGCCCAACTCTTCAAGATCACAAACGGACCGACATGCAACAAGAACGGGGTCAAACGGAGACCATTTGAGCAATATGCAAGTTAGATTAGGGTTTCTAGCTTCAGGACCCAAAATGAGGGGTCAAACGCCAGAATTTCTAAAAACCAAGGTATCCCATCGCGATCAGTATCTTTCAAGGAGTCCACTGGTAAAATTTGAAGGCGATCTAAGCACTTACTATTTATAGTAAGTCACTTTTGAAACAGCACTATAAATAGCAGGTCAGCACGAGGCACCAGTGTGAGCAGGTCAAGCAAGTGACGAGGACCCCATGGAGTGAATTTCAGGTCAAACGGAGTTGCAAAGGTTCGAAAATCAAGCACTTACTATTTTTAGCATGGCCATGCAAAAGAATTAGGGTTTCCTAAAAGGTAGGGTGAGACACGAAGGTCACACGGAAGCTGCATCCAGTCATGATCAACATCCTTCAGGCAATCCACTCACAAAGTTTGAGCTCATTCTAAACAGTTACTATTTTTAGTAAGCTGCTAAAAATAGCAGGTACATGCAAGCATCAGGTGCCAACAGCTCAGTCACGTCACGAGGATCGAGGCAAGGCAAAAATCAAGCCTTTCGAAGCTAGAAATCAGCTTAAAACACGAAGAATGGAAACCTTCTAAAAATAGCAAGTTAGGGCAAGCTGAGGGCATCATGAACAATTCAACCTAAGTCGGACAAAAAAAAAAGCTGGAAAATTCATCTAAGTTTGGCAAAATGGAGGCTTTGCATGCCAAATCCGCCCTAGAAACTTGAAGAGACATGAAAAATTCACTAAGTCTGAGAAATTTGAAGCCCACTATGCTGAATGCGCCCTAGCTAAGAGAGATAGCATGAGAAGTTTTTCTGAGTATTGTAAATTGAAACTTGGACCCCCTATATGCGCCCAAGGAAAGGAGATGGCATGGGAAATTTTTCTAAGTACATGAAACTTGAAGTAGCTACCATCATATGCGCCAAAGCAAGGAAAGAGGGTAAGAAAACTTTCTAAGGCGTTGGAATTGAAAGTTCAAGGGTGGATATGCGCCTTACCTTAAACGGAGAAGCTTGAAGAATTTCCTAAGTAACAAAATTGGGAGTAAGACCCATCATATGCGCCTTGAACTTGAAGGAGGAAGCCTTGAAATTTTCTAAGGCATTGAAATTGAAAGCTTGAAGGGTCCTATGCGCCCAAGAAGAAGAGGAGGCCTTGAAATTTTCTAAGGCATAGAAATTGGAAGCATCAACACCTAAATGCGCCCAAGGACATGGGAATGCATGGAAAACTTTATGAGGCAAACAAATTGGAAGCTCACCCATAGAAATGCGCCCCACTTGCATGGAAGGCTTGGGGAAATGTCTAAGTGTTGAAAACTTGAGGTATATACCCCCAAATGCGCCTAGGTAAAGAATTGAGTGTTGGAGTGTTTTTCTAAGTCATGCAAACTAAAAGTAGGACCTAGTAAATGCGCCCCAAGTTGAAAGAAAAGTCTAAGGCATGGAGAATGGAGGTAGGGGTTGTCAAATGCACCTTAACCCAAGGAGAGGTGTTGGGGATGTTTCTAAGTGTCATAAATTGGAGGGAGTACCCAGCAAATGTGCCTTAACTCAAGAGGAAGTGTGGAGAATTTTCTAAGGCAAATAGACTCAAAGTATGAAGGGTGAAATG
>VDFB02006796.1:0-111268 GCA_007258455.2 Sequoia sempervirens | reverse complement strand
GCACTTTGTGTAAATAAGCACTCTCCATCCATCTTGGTCTCTATGACTTGCTTTGCATCATTCACTCACCCATCGCATATCATCGCATTTCACCCTTCCATCCGCATCTGCACCATAGCTTGGTCTTGCGTTTGTGTCATGATCCCTCCAAGAACTACTCGGCCCATCCTCAAGGCTTTGTCCCGCCTTTATCAGTAGTCTACGCATTACGCCGGGGCAATGCTCTCTACCTGGACGGATTCGTGTATGGTCTTAAAGTCCTCAAAAATCGTAAAATCCAAAACATCGTAAAATCGTAAAATCCACAAACATCAAAAAATCAAAATCCAAAAACATTCAAAACATATCAAAATCCAAAAACAAAAGTCAAAAAGTCATTCAAAAAGCCAAAAATAAGGTTGTCTTGTCAAACTACGTCGTCTCTGAGCTTGAACGTAGGCCAGGTTGATCTTTGATCATCCCCTGAGACATTTAGGTCATTCCTTTAGGAGTCCATCATAATAAACTGATATTCATCATGTATATCTTCATTTGTAAATTGGTCAAGTTGTCAGTCGAACTACGTGGTCTCTCGCATAATCGTGAGGCAGGCTAACTGGATAAGCCCTGAGGCCCCTAGGATAGGCCCTAGGTTAGTCTCTTGATCAAAATCTCAGAAAATCACAAAAACATTGGAAAACCAGAAATCAAAAGATTTGAAAATCTCGGAAAAATACCAAAAACAGCCTCAAAACATTGCAAAAACATCAAAAACACCCAAATATTTGAAAAAATCCATCAGCCTCATCTCGCTTGCACCCACAATAAACACCATTCATAATAAACTGATCGTCATCCTCAACCTTTGGTGAAACAGTTAGAAACAAGTCTAGCAGGTTAAAAGTAGAACTCAAAAGCATCAAGTCTTAAGTCTAGGACAGTGAGTAAACAAATTGGTCATCTCTTTGTATCGGTGACACCATCATCTGAATTTGTCCCATATCAATCATCCCTCATAAACGAAATGACGTGCCACCATCCACTAACATGTCCTAGGATGAATCCTTCCTACAATGGGCATTATATTTTGGCAATAAGTTTCGCTTATCATCCTTAGAAAACACATCCTTTTCCATTAGCGGTATTGAAGAGCATTAGTATGTTTATTTACTTGGTCTTTATCTTTTGACTTATCTTATTTGCGCTCATTCCAAGGACGTCTCGATGATATCCCAAAACAAAGGATTTAGAGAAATAGGAATGGGGCAATGATCATTATCTTTTGTCTGTTGTGCTTGTTGGACGTTCTTGTAATATAACCTTGGCTAATACTTGCTTTGGTAGGTATGTATGGAAGAGGTCTAGGGCAACTTGTTGACTATTGCAGGGATAGGTTTACCTTCATGTTTTGGTCTGAGGTGTTTGAAACTTCAAGTACATCCTAGCAAGGTTTTATGTCAGGTGTGAACAAGAATACTCCTATCTGATTGTTGAGTCAAAGTCCATCACACTAGGTACCACGCCATCCTGGTTTCTATACCTTGATGCCTTGTACTACGTGTGTTATCAAACATAAAAAATTGGCCCTTTGAAAATCCCAACTCCTCGGCAAGTAATCATCATCATCATCATCATCATCATCATCATCATCATCATCATCTCATGTCTTGTTGGAATCTCTTGTTTTCTTCTATCTCTTATTTTTCGCGCTAACATGGTACCATGACAGTTAATCATAAATCATCACCATTGCATCCATCTTGCATCCACAAACTATCAGCATACTGCATATTGCATATCATACAGAAAGCATTAATCATACCACATGCATTCATCCCCATCATCGCATAATATATATTAGTTATTCTAAACATCTCATAAACCATACATTTATCATCCACTGCATAATCATAAAATCATCATCATATCATATCACATGAATCCATATCATCCATGCATCATCATATCACCCTAACATCATAATCATCTTGTTTATATCATCAATAATGTAACTGTCATGCTACAAATCAAGATCAAGTGTGTGTAATATATCAAAATAGGCATGAGACTACCCATGGTTGATGACTGTCTACATCATCAAATCTGTCTACATCAAACACATGAGTTGATGATCTTGAACCTCTTTGTCGAGAGATCGACCCTCAAATTGAACCTCTTCGCCCGATCTCTCGAGGGGGCAGTATACCGGCACCAGCATAATTCTTCTTGCTGGGGCAATAGTGGGGCATCATAAAATCAAAGAATTTTGAACTTTGATATCAACAAGATTATTCTTTGAACCAACGCAACAAGTGCATTGCTTCAAAGAGGGGCAAAATGTAGACATCGAAAATATACAGATTGATATCACACTCTGATCTACTAACATCGTTTCTTCCTAAATCATCCCTCGGTCTAACTGTTTAATCAAATTTCCTTATCTAATTAAATTCATCAATATTCGTCTCTTAATTAAATAAATTATTTTGTCTAATTAAGTCACTTTCCCTTGTTAATTAAATCAATTCATTTGATCTAATTATCCCTATTTAATTAAATAATCAATTTATTTGATTAAATCTCTAAAGTCTATCTCGTTAAATTAAATAAATTAAAACCTTATTTGATTTAATCTAACACTATCCTTTTAATTAAATAAATCAAAATCTTTATTTAATTAGCCTCTTATCATATTTCTCTTTTGATTTAAATTAATCCAAAAATCTAAATCAAATTGTCAAATCAGCTAAATATCCCCTTAAATTAATGAAATCCTGATTAATTTAATCCTAATCATTCAAATCCTCTAGATTTTGCAACTTGCACATGAAAATCATTTATTTAATTTAATAATTCATCTATTTTCATTCAAAAAGGCATCTAAGTGGGAATATTCCTCAAATTTGAAATCTCCCCCCAAAAGGACTTGTCCATCCAACAAAGCATTTAAAGCTCTTACATTGTCTCTTACATGTCTCCCATTGGCATTTAACTCATTTTTCATCCCCTAAACATGTCATCTCATCAAATTCAAATTTCAAACTTGCACATGGATCAAAACTTGCTCAACCTTCATCCTCTCACATGTTGACAAGTGGCATCATATCATTGGTTGAATCTTTGTCCCACATTGATCAAATTTGGACATCTCTTCAACTTATCAATCTATAAATAAAGAGCTCATATCCTTATTTCATCATCCACATCTCAAGAAAAGTTACCATGCTAAAATACTTAGCAATTCTCATCCATCTCATTGAATCATAGCTAGGTTTTTTGCAGATTTTAGCTTGGAGCATTCATCAACCTTCATCAAAGTGGATCACAATCTTCATCAAATCATCAAAGCTAGCATTGGAGTTGGGAAAGGGCCAATTTTCACATCAAATTGGCACCAACTCCCTCAAGAGATCAAGAATTTACATTGCTTTCATAGGATTTAATCTCTTTTGTTGATTTCTCATTGTATTGCTTTCATTTTCCTATTTAGAGCATTGATAAATGGATTTCTTGAGGAATTATGTTTCTAACTTGCATTTCAATCTTCTAATGTGTTTGTTTGTTGTGTTTTGCAGGTATTAGGATCATGGTTCACACTCTAAAATTAGTACATATGTGAATTCCCCTAACGGGATTAGCAATAGGTACAATATTGGATACCCATTCTGGATAGTCAATAGGTCAGATAAATATAACATCTAGCAACTTCTAAAGCTCTACTTTGAACAATAGTGTAATTTGAGGATCCATCTTACAAAGTTTCATTTCATTGGTTTTGCATCTAGAAAAATTGTCAAATGGTGAACGAAAAGATTCATCTAGTCCTAGCATGTCTGCGTAGGACCAAACAAAAGTTAATGCTTCTTTTGTTAAGGAATTCTATGAAATCTTTATTTTCCTATCTCGTGTCAATGATGTGGAAATAACATAACAAGTTTTTTTTGTGCCAATGTTTATCTCTTGTGCTACTTCGACTAGTGTTGGGGATTTTTCTTGATACTCAAAAATAGTAGGAAGGCCAAATCCCTCATCCTCAAGCACCTCTGAGAGATTTTCACCTTTGGATACATCCTTTATTTTTACTTTTTATTTATTTGATAACACCACATTGTGGTTTTCACTAAGGGATCATTTTATGATTTTTATTTTATCACTTTTACAATTGAAGGATTTGATTCTTCTCCCAAAATATGCATTTACATCAAAATCTATAAGAAATCTAGCTCTATGATCTCCAAATAGTATGTTTCTTTTCATTGCATAAGGTTTGCAATAGCTTCATCATTCTGGAATATGCCTAAAATTGGAGGTCCTCGTTGGTCCCAATCGATGAGTTGAGGGTAAATGAGTGGAAGGTTGTTGGTTTATGTAGTGGATGTGAATGATATAGAGGTAAATGTATAAATAGATGTAATTTTGAATAGTTTAGTGATATTCATGAAAGAGTCATCTATGGTACCATCATTAGAAGTTTCAAATACATAATTTTTTTGGCTAATTCATTAGAGGTTCCCTTAAGTTTTGAAGACATTGTTTCCAATGTCCCATACCCAAGCCCTTGCTATTTTTATCTCTTTTCCAAAACTATGGGTTCTTTTATTCCTTGTTCATGAAGTCCAAGGCTACTTTGACCTTTGTATCCTATGTTATGATATGAACTTACCCTTTGTATATTGTTTGACTAGTAGGGTAACTTTTTCTAAGTTGTCTTCTTTGTGTAACCATGTGAAGATATCCTCTTCAATGACTTCTTTATTCAATTCTTTGCAATGTGATAATTTTGTATGTTCCTACTTGATAATAATTATAGATGTTGTTTGAATTGGTTAGGGTTTACCATATGTTCTAGGAAAAGATAAAATTTGTCCCACATAGAAGGAAACTTTCATGTCATATTCTCCACATCCTTTTTTATTTACTTGGACCTTTATCTCAAGAATAGGACTCTGTGTAGTGGATGAAGAAGATAATATGGATGGTTCTATATTGGATGATGAAGATGAAGTTATGTCATTATTAAGTACTTGGTGAGCTTTATGATGATTTCCCTCCATATTTTTGCAATACTATAAGGGGTGAGGATCCCAAAAAATGGCAGCCTTAGTTTCATTGTAGGGAAATTTTAAGCATTGGTGATAGGTAGAAGGTACAACCTGCATGACATGTATCCATGGATGAACTAGTAGAATTTTGTATGGAAGATCAAGTTCCAAGACTTGACATGTAGTATATATGTTGGTGGGACCAAAATGTATAGGTAACTTTATTACTCCTTCAAATTCTCGCTCAACATTATCATATTCCTTTATTTTGATACTCTTTTATGCATCTATGAAACCATCAAAATATCTCAAGTGTTTTACCAATTTAATGGCACAAATATTTAAGCCTACTCCACCATCTATCAGTACTCTTTTGGTTTTGTGTTTATGGATTAAGACTTCTAGGTATAGAGCTTGATTATGGTATACTGTGGATGGAATATCTTTCTTAGTGAATACGAGGTGGTGGGTTGAAGTAAGGTGTCCTACCATGGCCTAAAATTGTTCAATATCTATGTTAGTGGTACAAACGACACTTGAAGTTCCTTTTTAAGGATCTCCTTATGTGTGATAGATGTATGGAGGAGTTACAAGAAAAAAATTTGAGTTGGTGTTTTTCTGAGATGGTCTAGGATATTATATTCAAATGATGGATGTAGGTTGGCTAGGCTCCTTGTAGGGTAACTTTTCTATGATGTGTGGTGACTACACATTCAAGAGTTTTGTTTGAGATGTCCATGGTGGAAATTTAGTTATCAATTTTTTTAATATGTTCGACATTAAAATCATATGAATTATTGACATTGTTATATTTATTTCCCTTATTGGAGTCATTTTCTTCCCATGGTCAAGATTGGATCTTTGTAGATGCCAAGATCATTGTTAGATAATTTTCTAGGATAGTCTTTGATGTTGATATCTCCTTCGTCAATAAGATCCTGAATAAGGTTTTTCAATTTCATGCAATTAGGTGTTTTGTGACCTTTAAATCTATGGTACTCACAATATAGTCCTTATTATTGTACCATTAAGGTTTAAATTATGATTTATCATACTATTTGAGTTATGGCAGCTTAATAAGATTAGACTAGACTAGTTTAGTTAAGGTGGATTCAATTGGATCCCTTAGGGGAGTGTATTTTCACCTTGTAATATTGTTGTTTTTAGATTTTCCTCTTGGAAGAGTCATGTTTTGGTTGCTTGGTTGGGTGTCAAATGGTGTTTGCATGTTTTGTACAAAATATACATCTACTACATCATTTGTAATGTTTTTGTTCTTAGCCCTTAGGTGTGGTTTGTCATTAGAATGCAAAGCATGGTCTTTTCTTTCCTTGCAAATTTTAACAAGACTCTTTGCAAGGAGAGCCTTTTTCAATAGTGTTTCCTTTCTCTATTATCTCATCAAACGTTTTGGCACATTGAATTTATAAGTGAAATCCCATTTCTTGATTGAGATTCTAGAAAAATTGCTCACGAGTTATTTTTCTAGTATGGACCATGGGAGTTTACTTTCCATATTCCTCTAGCATTGTAGGAAGGAATCAAATGATTCTCGATTTTGTTGTTGGTTGTTGCATAAATCAATCATAGATATCTCATGTTAAATTTTGTAAGAGAATTGACTAATGATTTTTTTAGCTAATTCATGAAAGGTCTTGATACCATGTGGTAATATTGCTTGTCCTAAAATTTAGGGAAAAGGGTGCATCAAGTATGTGTCATTCTAGGCTACCTTTAGGAAATCTATGTAGAATTCCTATATATGCTCTCGTGGATCACCTCTTCCCTTATATTTTCTAAATATTGACATTTTAAAGTTATAAGGGAAGGGTATCATAGGTATTGATCAATCAAATAGATAAGGGAATTATTCTTTGTGTTGCACAAACGGTTGTCGTTGCACCAAAAGATCGACTTGTTAATGCCCGATACAACTGCCAGAGTGAATGAATCCACGAGAGGCAATCAAGCCATGCCACGAACCTCAGTGTTTCCCTACACAACATAAGGAGACCAAGGGCATACACCTTGCAATAATCCCCCCAATGCAAGCGAGGGGTTTGAACCCATGACCCAGGCTTTGATACCAATTGTTGCACAGACAGTTGTCGTTGCACCAAAAGATCGACCTATTAATGCTTGATACAACTGCCAGAGTTAATGAATCCACGAGAGGCAATTAATCGATGAAACGAAATCGAGCGCTACACTGCACAACACAAGGAGACCAAGGGCACACACCTTGCAACATTTTGTATATCATAGTTCAATGCCAAATATCTTCTTATGTAAGATTTGTATTTCTTATGCCAAGTCATTTGTGGGTGTGATGATGGACATGTTAGTTTGAGGTTGAATGGTGTATATTCTATTTTGTTGGGGAATATTGGACGAATTGATGAAGGATTGCGATTTTGGGGGATATATATATATATATATATATTTGTAGGTATGTTGAAATTGGAATATTGAGAATTATGTGGGTTGTATGTGTTTGTAGGTATGTTTTTTTTCAAATATGTTGAATGAATGATATAGGATGTTGAATTTTGAGGAGTGTGAATAATTTGAGATGTTTGTGTTTATAGGTATGTTGAATGTGAAGGAATGAAAGGTGTTTGGGATATATGTATTCATAGCTATGTTGGATGTTGAATATTGTAAATCATATGGGATGTGTGTGTTTGTAGATTGAGATGAATATGGGATGTATGTGTTTATGGGTATGTTGGATGTAGGGATGTACACATTTGATTGTATTTTTGATGTAGAATATTGTGAAGTGTATAGAATATGTGTGTTTGTAGATATGTTAGATGTAGTGATGTGTGTGTTTTTGTTATGGGCGATTGATTGGGAATGGATGTTGTGATATGATTAGATGAAGAGACTCCTTGATAGAGTGGATTGATGTATTTTCTAGAAAAAATTATAGAGTTGGTGTCAATGGAAGGTATGGAAGGTTGTCTTGAAGCAATTTCAATGGAATTTTGAGGCATATATATGTTGATTGATTAATACATGGGGATTTTTATGTTGGATATGGTGTGTGATGAAGTGATGTTTGTAAGGGTTTTCTCCCTTAGTGTAACAATGTCAAATTTTAAAGGTAGCTTGACACCTTTTTTGCTAATGCAAGGAAATATTTATTTGGGTCCATAACAAAAAGACAATAAATTATCTTTATTATATTTGGATCTTGTTGCATCTCTAACCATTTTGTTTGTGTTGATTTGGGAACCATGCACATGAAGTCCTCTATAATAACCTCTGGTTACGAAGGTCATGGTTTTTTATAATCACTTGAGGTAAAGAAATGAGAATGAATTCCAAAATCATGTTGTGTTCATCCATATTTATGGTAATGTTTGAATCACTTTGATTGGAATCCATGAATGTTCTATGTAAAGACATTTTGAGAGGAATATAAATGTCACTTGATATAGTGAGATGATGAGAGATGAAAACTATATGATTTGATATAGATGATGGACTTTTTAAGATCTTTTAAAGATATGATTTGGAATTGGAAAAAATATGTAATGATTTTGGATGTTTTTTTTTGGTATTTTTGATTGATGAAAATATAATTTAGGATAAAACCTTAATAGGTCAAAGTTAATCTAGATCTTCTTGTGTTGATCTAAATGCTAAGATTTAGATGATTTTTACTTGAACTAGACTGACGTGTCCAAGAAAAAGGATAAAGAGTGGATTTCACTAACTCAAGAGTAGCCAAATCTCATAAGTAAGTTTGTCCATGAATGTTAAGGATAACTCAACTTTTTTCTTGAAATAGGCAATTGTTCAAGGAAAAAGCTAAGCTAGTGATGAATGATATGAAGATCTAGACCAAAATCTAACTATTTTGGTTGTTGGATGTAAGATTTGATAGATGATTATGGATATGATTGGAAAAATTTATTTGTCCAAATCTAGGATAGTAGCTCTATAGATCCAAAATGATGAAATGTGATGAATGATGGATGTTTTTTGACCCAAAATTATTCTAGTGGATGAGGGTGTCAAACCCAACTAGGATATGTTGTAGGTCTTGTATTAGGTTTGTTTGGTGAAAATCCCTAAAGTATGATTTTAATAGAGTTTTGGAAACTCAAGAATCTATTAGATGTGTGACTGTATAGATTAGATGTGCAACAGGATGATTCAGATGCACAACACATTGACTTAAAAGAGAAACTCTACCAAAGAGATAAATAAGATAATAGGTCCAAAAGCCCTAAATAATGAATCAAAAGCACAAGTGTATAGGTCAAAAGTGTCACTTTGTCAGATAGGAGTGCAAGTAGTTATGTTAAAAGTGCCAAAGGATAGCTCAATAGCACAAAAAAGTATCAAAAGTACAATTTTGTGACTTAGATGCACGGATATAGGTCTCAAAAGCGTAGACCATGCATAGGAAGAGAAAAAATCAAAAGTGCCATAATAAAGGTTAAATGCACAATTTTATAAAGCATCCATTTGTGACTTAGAAGCACAAGATTATTTAAAAAATGTGGTTTTTGAAGTTTTGGATAGATTTTTTACTTTAGCAAGAGATGAAATTCAAAAGAAGATGGTTGATGAGTTCAAGGTAATGAGGTTGAATGGTGTTTACTAGTTTTTGCAGCAAGACGCTCCAAGCACATTAACAACCCTAATTATTCAAGTAAGGGGTGTCACACTAGTGTAGGCCCACATGATAAATACCTTGAGATTACTACAAGAAACGTCTCTCTTCTCAAGAGTTGGTAGCTAGGAGTCCAGTGACTCAAGGGATTAACTTTTTCCTTATCTTGGAGGTTTTGATACCTTTCACCCAAGAAATTTTCACCTTACTTAGGAATGTACATGGTGAGTACATTCAGGCATGATACTATACCTTACACCACACTAGATTAATGGTTGATGGTCTTAGGATTCTAAAAATAAGGTTCATAGTGGTATCTATAAATTGAGGGCCTATCTACAAATGCTTGAGTCTAGGAGGGTCTCTCATATCCTCTTCACCAAAAAAGTTTCAATAGATCAATGGTATCGAGGCTTAGATAGACATGATGATGACTCACTCTTAAGGTACAAATTTCTTATCTCCCCCCTTTATATACCCCACCAAAAGACATGGTTGAGGTCGACCTTGGGCTGATGAAATCCCCAAGAAAGCCTCCTAATATGAAATATTAAAACTAGTGCTTTTGATACCAAAACTCACACAAAGCACAAAGGGGGAGCATACATAAAATAGCTCAGCCTTTGGTAAACATGAAAATAAATAAGTAAACTAAAAAGTATTTTTGATCTCTAGGCTCACTTGTTGCACAAGGAGAGAGCATACAAACCATAAAGCTTATACAACAACATACATGTTTATTTTAAATCCCAAGCGAAGTGTGCAACTAATTTAGTGAAAAAAATGTAACTTCAATAAAACACCCCGCACTTACATTAGTAGTTACAAACTAAGTTCTTTCTTCGAACGATTGTTAATCTACGCCACTTGATTAGTTTCTTAAAATCACATAAATGTTGGTCAATTAAACCAAATTTAAATAACATAATCATAAGAATATAAATAAGGATCAAATGCATTAAAATAACATTCATATGCATAGTTATACATATCAAAAGCATTGATTTATCTTTCAAAAGCGTCGCTCTATAATTTAGATGCATCAATTTGCTTATCAAATGCACTAAGATGTCTATTAAATGTGGCGAGTTGCCTATCAGATGTGTCAAATTTCTTATCAAATGCACTAAGATGTCTATTAAACGTGTTGAATTGCTTGTTAGATGCATCAATCAACTAACTTGTATCTACAACAAAAAATAGTTTGCAAACATATTGTAAAAACCTACAAAAATAAAGATTTGTCAGTTGCAAAAAATATTGCAAGGGTTAATTGACAACCAACAATTGATTAGATGTCATAAAAATGATACCTCTATAAGCAATAATTCAATTGTAATAAATAATTCAAAACCCTATAGATAGAAGTTAGTGCACCACTATGAAGATCAAATGTGCCAAACTAGAGATCAAAAGTGTTGAATCCCCAATCTGAAGAGCCACTCTACAAATTAGAAGAACAAAATCCCTCATTAAAAGCACCACTCTACTGATCAAAAGCATTGACCTACAAAAAAGTGTCATTTTAGAGATAAAAGTGCCACTCTACACCTGTAATATTAAGAAAACACAAAAACTCAATAAAAACATTAAATTTAGGGGCATGGGTCCCACTGAGTGTGCCAAAATGTGAGTAGATTAATTAATCAATATAAAAATGAGAATACAATAACCAAATTCAAAAACCCAATAACCACCTCAATGAGAGTGTGTGCACGAGTAAATTAATCAAATTAAATCAGTATTACCTCCACAAATGTGCATATACCTTACTCTATTGTACTTGATATTGCTACAAATTGGTTGTGATGTGGATTTCTCTTGACTTTAGCATAACCTTGATTCACACAATGATAGAAAAATAACATAATGATAGCACAAATTCTCACATAGATTGTGAATTCACAAGATATCTGTAGATAATTTTGAAGGTTTGAATGATGGTGGATTTATAGCTTTCACCTGATATTGATGAACAATTGAGGATTATTTGGAAGATAGATGAATGAGATTGATTGAGAGATCATGATGAATGTGTAAGCGACATGTGTCAAGATGAAGGACCTAATTAGTGAGTTAACTAGTTGCATGGATGAGTAAAGTGAGAATGAGTAGGAGTGATCAAGAGTTGCTTTTTCAGTCAACTCACTAAATTAGGATATAGAAGAATCATAATTAATCAATGTGCATGTGATGAAGATATATTTAGGAAATATATAAAATATTAATTTTATTTATTTATAGAGGAATTAGATATAGAAAAATTAAATTAAATTTATCTATTTAATTTTAGAGGAAATAAATTAACTATTTAATTATGGTGGATAAGAATAATTTTTGTAGATATTAATTAAATAACTGAAAATTATTTGACTAATGTGTATGGATGAAAATAAGAAATTAATTAAATAATTAAAAAATATTTAATTAAAGTGGATAGGAAGATTTGAGTAAATTAATTAAATAATAATAATTAACGTGGATAAGAAGTTTTGGATAAATGGATATAGAAGAATCATAATTAATCAATGTGCATGTGATGAAGATATATTTAGGAAATATATAAAATATTAATTTTATTTATTTATAGAGGAATTAGATATAGAAAAATTAAATTAAATTTATCTATTTAATTTTAGAGGAAATAAATTAGCTATTTAATTATGGTGGATACGAATATTTTTTGTAGATAATAATTAAATAATTGAAAATTATTTGATTAATGTGTATGGATGAAAATAAGAAATTAACTAAATAATTAAAAAATATTTAATTAAAGTGGATAGGAAGATTTGAGTAAATTAATTAAATAATTAAAAAAATAATAATTAATGTGGATAAGAAAAAAAGAAGTTAATTAAATAATCAAAAAATATTTAATTAAAGTGGATAAGTGGAAATGATAAATTAATTAAATAATCAAAGATGATTTAATTAATGTTGATAGAGGATGACAAATTAATTAAATTGTCGATGATAGAAGATGATGAATTCAGTGAACTTAATTAAATAATTAAAATTATTTAATTAATATTGGTGGAGGAATTGATGAGAAAGGATGATGAATTAGGCGAAATGTGTTAGTCATTTTTTAGGTGTCTAGAATGTGTATTCTTATTTTATTTGGTAGATCATTCTTTAGTGCACAAATAATTATTTTTTAATTGGGTGTACAAATAATTATTTTCTTTTGTTTACACATTCTTTTATTCTATAGTTCATAGTGTAGCGAATTATTACATATGCAAATAACTATTTTTAGGTTAGAGTTAGATTGATTATATCAAATTTATATTTGGATATTCAATTATCCATCTTTTTTAGATTGGGATAAAATATTGGATGGTATCCATTCCATCAAATTCATATATTGCATGTATAAATAATCAATCTATTATTTTGGCTATTGCTAAGGATTGAATGACAACTAATCTATAATATTCATATACTAAGTGTGCAAATATTTTATCTTTGGAATATTTTAGTGAAGGATATTCATTCCATCAAATTCACATTATCAGATTCACAAGGTGACATTCCATAGCAAAGTAGAGAGGGATATCCATTCTTTGACTTACAATGAAGGAGTGAGGAATGTCCAAGAGTGCTATCCATTCTACCAAATTTATATCAACTTCATGAGATGGCACCTAGTAGTGAAGGAGTGAGGGATATATGAGGGATATTCATCCCATCAAATTCACCCATCAAATTCACCTATCAAGTTCACAAGGTGACACTTAATAGTAAAGGAGTGATAGATATTTATTCTTTGACTTACAATAAAAGAGAGTGATATCCATTCTATCAAACTCATAAGATGATACTTAGTAGAGAAGAAGGGAGGGATATCCATTCTATCAAATTCAAATACACTCAATAAAAAATAATTAAGGGATTATATACATTATCTAGACTACAATGAAGGAGTGAGGGATATTCATTCAATTGAATTCAATGACACTCAACAACAAAGGATTAAGGGATATAGATTCTTTGAATTATAATGGAGTAAGGGATATCCATTCCATCAAATTTTTGTATCAAGTTCATAAAATGACACTCAATAAGAATTAATCCTTGATTGGTTCTTTGTGGGCCAAACGAATTTACCAATAAATCAATAACCACTTAATATAAATACACTTTTATTAACTAAACAAAATAATTTGAATGTACAAGGTTAAAGCTAGCTTTTATTTGTAAAGAAACAAATAAATATCTCTACAATAAAATAATGTTTTTTGAAAATGACAAGTAATATAATCTAATTAGTCTAATTTAGAGCTATGCTAGATCATATGGTAGAATTTAAAAAGCTATCTAGATTAAAAGGAGTGGAATTACTTAGTTGATTTGAATGGTTGGTAGATTCTTGTTCACTATTTTGATCATAACTTATAAGCCATAACTCAAAATTTCTTATCCTTATATGTGTTGGAAGAACAACAAAATAATATGAACTAGGTCATTCTTAGAATTTGGTTAGGTTTAATATGTGTGTAGAAATGAACTACATCAAATTTGTGAAAGTGGATTTGAACCTCACACATAAATGAATTTTGACCCATACATTTGAACTTGTTGACTATAGACTCTTTATACCTATAAATAATTATTCCCTATGATATTTGGACCTACAATAAATAAGTTAGTGGTGTTTAGGAACATTGTTGATGAGTTTTCTAGCCAAAGGGATTATTCCTTGGTCAAAACCCTACTATACCAATTTATCAACTTTTGGGAGTGAAAATAACATGCATTCATATAATGTTCCTAGATAAAATGTAAGTAGATTTAATGCAATGTTGATGCTCTTGGAATGTTGATGTAAGTTATAGTGAAATCTCTAGAATAAATCTTTGATGAATAAAGTGAATTAGGATTATTCCTTAAATATAAATTTAAAGGTGGCAAGTGAAACACTTTGCACTTTGAATTACCACATTGTCGATAGTTAGAAGGGTTGTGTTCATCCTAAATTTGAGTTTTAATTTTGAAAGTTTGGGGTTCATTTTTGTATACTACATGACCAACTTAGCTCAATCCTATACATTATAGATTTGAACCTTAGGTCAAAAATGGATAAACTAAGGATCATGATTGATCCCTAGTAATAAATATATAGATAGGATCAAGTAAGGCTTGAGTTATATGCCAACTTGTAGTAGAAATTGGGCCACTTGTACATTTTCATTGCATAAAGGGAAAGTAGGTCAAAGTGATACCAAAATGAAGGGGAAAATACAAGGTATGTAATTTTCATCATTTACATTATTATTGTGATCACATGAAGAGCATAATTCAATAATCATTCTATCGCAATATTGTAATGCCCCACCACGTAACCTTTAAGAATGTTGCAAACACAACAAAAGTGTAGTAATTTTTTTTTTTAAATGTAATATTAACATGTGATATGAACAAACACTAGTGCATACAATCTCTAAGATATGTGACAAGGTATTACATTCAAATTCCATTTTACCAAAGTTATATAACCATAGCATATAAATTAAACTCATAAATTTATGATCATACATTCAATAACATTAAAACACATCACATGAGATGTATGTACAATAATGATTCATTCTTACATTGCATTCAATATATTAATTACAATACTCATTTCCAAATGAGGTAGATCATACATAAGAGTTACAATTACAAGTTACAAGAATTCTCCTTGAACACAATAGAGGAGTGATATATAAACAAGGTATCCAACTGATATAAATGAGACATAAGAGAAAGTACAAATCTATTGGTACATGCGAGCTCTCCAATCAGGAAGTACCCGCCATCATAAACAAGAACTGGGGACCCAACGTGTAAGGTGCACGTTCCACCCAACCAAGTGGTATCCGTAGGCCCACCCCTCGTGCTAGGAGATAGTAAAAGGGTTCCCTAGACAAAATTGACAACCACTAGACATAGGAAAACTCAAGACAAAACAATACAAGTACAAGACACAACATGAGAGTTACATTGCTTCCATAATAAAGAATCAAGTACAACCACTGTACAATACAACTGACTGTTGTCGTAGGAAGAGTGTCACACATAATTTGCTATGAGTTACCATGGCGTAACCTTCTTAAGCTACCAGACCCCCATCTTGGGTTACCCTGGCTGCCTCTACTGGCCGTTGGACCCTCATACAAACTATGCTTTTCATCTCACCTCAAGCCTAAACAAGTGCATGAGTTATGAGAGAACATACATTATCTTTATTTATGTGAGAGTTCCCCATTAATTCTCTTAAGTTATCACTTGATTAAACCTTAAGTGAGTTACCCTGGTGCCCCTTTGTGTGTCAAACCCCCACAAAGAGCCACTCTCCTACTGACAACACTAGGGTCAAACTATAAACCATGGGTAGACAAGGTGCACAAAATTCGATAACAAATATTGACCATGCTACAAAGGACAACACATCCCGTTCGTAGTAATCGGGTGTTCAAACTGATCATCCTATTCAAAGTAACCGGGTGTTCAAACTGGACTAAATCCACATGCACCACCCAAGGTAAATCAAAGAGCTAATCCATAATACAAACCACCCCCACACAAAATGAATTCCTCTAGAAGACTTACTAACCCAATTAACTCAAATTACCCATAAACGTAAACATAAAATAATACAATCTTTACAACAATTCAGACATTTAAAATAATCTAATATTCAGATTTTCTAAATCCCATTGAAACAATATCTCATCAATTGCAATTATTCAAAGTAAATATAACTCCATTTGCAATAATAAATAAATAAAATAAAAACTATTTATTTAACTCCATTTCCACAATTTTGTATAATAATAAAATCAATTTTCTCTATTACAATCGTTGCATTATAAAATCCTCTACTTGTGCATTTAAACATTTTAATAACACATCTATTTAAACATAAATTAACTTTCTCACTTAAGTCATTTTATTATAAAATTATTTCCTCATAATTTTATTGTATTTATTAAAGAAATACATATATATATATATATATATATATATATATATATAATCAATTTAACTCCAAATAATTAACAATAAAATCAATACAAATCAATTGACCAATTGATCGGCGCTGATGCGAAATTGCGTGATCCTCGAAATCTGGGTTAAGGCGGCATACCAGGTGTGTTCTTTCCTGCGTAGGTTAGGTGTTTATGAGCATTTATGTTAAAATCATCGTCATCCTCTTCTCTCTGCCGTTCGGCAGAGGCCGTACCCCCTAACCCCCCTCCGGCGGCTCCCCTAACATTTATGGCGTCTGACAACGTTAGCCCAAACATTCCCGAGTCTTCTCCTCTGCAGTCGAGACCCAAAACGTTCTCTGAGGCGGTGGCGAAAGCTGGGGTTTCCATCGACGCTGGTGCGAGGTTTTCCATTGCTAACCCTAATGAAACCACCGAAGAAGGTAAGAATTGTGGGGTTGCTCCCACATCCCTCTCTATTTCTCCTAATCCCGAAATGCTTGCTGAAATTTGTAAGGAGAAAAATAGACTCAAAAGTTCTGCTATCTTTTTTTCTGCTGTCGATTTGGATAAATGTCCGCCAAGGAAATTTATGGATGATTGGTTTCATAATTTTTGGAACTTGAAGCTTGGCTTTCATATTTCATTCTGTAGACAGATTCAGAAAGGATTGTTTGTTATTTTTTTCACCTCCCATGAAACCCAAATGGAAATTCTCAAGAAACAATACTGGACCGTCGGAAATACCTCTTTCCGCGCCATCGCGTGGTCGCCGGAAGCCATTCATGAGGAAGTCCTCGCGCTTTCGGCCCCGCGTTGGATTGTGATCAAACAGATCCCACCTTTCTTATGGCGGTTTCTCCCGCAGTTGCTTGAACCTCTCGGTAAGGTCATCCGCATGGACGATACCGTTAGACTGGTCCCTCACATGGATGCTAGAGTTCTTATTTCTCTGAACCCTGGTTTTGAAATCCCCCCTGAAATCAATATTTGCATTTCGGAGGACAAATTTGTGTGCCCCGTTGATATTCTAGGGGGTCTAAACGCTTGCTTTCTGTGCAGAAGGGAAGGGCATCTAAGGAGAGACTGCCCTATCATAAAGAAGAAACCCCTGCCCGCCAAAACCCCGCACCCCCGCAGTTCACCATCCGTTGGGAACCCTATCCCGGATATGAAAGTTGAGAATGCCCCTCCGTCTGAGCCACCCGCAAAGCTCGACCCCCCTTTGGCGCCTTGCAACCCATCCTCCGCCTTTGCTCCCCCTCATTCTGGGCTCCAGGGTGATCCCTTCCCTCCCGTGGATAATGCTCCTAATGCCGGCTTCACTGCGGTTGCTAAAACTTCTAACAAGAGACGACGAAGGGCCAATAAGCAGACCAATACTGAAGCTGATGGTTCTCGAACCCTTTGCTCTCAGTCCTACCCTGTCACCGTCAACTCCGTCGTGTCCGAGCCTAAAGAATCGCTCCCCAGCCCTACCCCTTCAGCTTCAGATATGTTGGAATGTTTTTTCAGATCTCAGGACCCGCCCCCTTCCATAAGATTCCCTCCTAAAGTGTTTCGTGAACTTGGTGATGATTGTATGCTAGAAATCATCCCGGCCAATAATTTTTCCGAGGCTTCGACCTCTCTCACTCAGAAACATTCTGTTGATCTGGAGTATGTATCTCATGAGGATTCTGAGAATGACGATGATGGTAGAGATGCCCTTCCCATGGCCAAGCGAAGAGGGAGACGCTTAGGTTCCAAAAATAAAAACCCCTCAAAGAAAAAAACGGGTGACTCCCAGGCCATTGCGGTGGCTTCATTGGCAGGTACACCTGAACTCAGCGTTCCCTCCTTATTTACTCCCCAATGAATTGTATCTCGTGGAATATTCGGGGGCTTGAATCCCTTGATAGAAAGTGGATCATTAAGCGGTTCCTTGAAACCTGTAAATCTTTGGACTTCCTCATGCTGCAGGAAATAAAGGCCACTGGATACATCTTGGATGTCAATCTCAATTTTCTTTGGAAAAATGCTATTAAAGTTTTTACCAACCACCCTAGAGGCAGGGGGGGTGTTGCACTTCTAATTAACAACAAATGGGCCAAGTTTATCTCTGGTAATGGTTCCTCCCCCTGCAACAGGGCGGTTTGGGTCACTCTCAACGTCAATAACTTTATATTTGGCATTTGTTCTGTTTATGCCCCGAATGATTGCAAGGAGAGAGCTTGTCTCTGGGACTGGTTAACCGCTCTCCCTAACATTCCTTGGCTTGTTGGGGGAGATTTCAACATGGTTGAATCTCAGGATGACAAACTGGGTGGCCGGCCGTTTGCCTGGAAAGATTCTGAAAAAATGCAATGGTGCAAGATGTTAAGTTCCAAACATTTGTTTGATCCTTTATCCGGTGCTAAGGACTCTCACCCCGGATTATGGCATACCTGGTGTAATTTCCAGCAGCCCCCCTTTAGGATTTACTCAAGGCTTGACCGTTTCTATGCCAGCAAGAACTTTTTCTCCTTTCTCCCTGATAATCTTGGTCGTACGGTCTTGGTTACCCCCACCTCTCTCTCCGATCACCACCCTATCTCTTCTTGTATCAGGATCAATAGCTCCCCTTATCCTTGCGAAAGACCCCACCCCAAATTCTTTCTTAATACTAATCTGCTCAGTGATGAAGACACCCTTTGCGCCATCCGTATCATTAGCATCTTAAACAGGAAAAATTTCCCTGCCATGTCTCACTTAGATAGATGGAATCTGAATCTGCTTTCCTGGCAGAATCTCTTGCGGACCTTAGGGCAAAAAAGGTCTAAAGACTTTAGGTTTGTTGAAAAGAAGCTGTCCTCTGATCTGCAAATTTTTGAAAGGAATATCTAGGCCAACCCTGCCAATTGTGAGCTTATCTCGCAAGTTGTGAAGGCTAAAGATGCCCTTAGAAAACATCAACAGGTCAAGGTCAAGGGTGCCATGGTCAGATCCCGTGCTCACTGGCTTATGTGTGGGGACAGAGGCTCCAAATTCTTCTTCAACCTCATCAAACAAAAGCATTCTAATGAGAATATTGAAAGACTTGTTGTTGATAACATTGAAATTAATGATCCGGATAATATCAAGAAGGCCTTTGCCAGTTTCTATCGCAACCTTTTCACCTCTGAGGATTCAGAGGATGCTGCCCTCTTGAGAGACCAGATCCGTTCTCTCATTCCCAATAGGATCTCCGCGATTGAAGCTAATCAGCTGTCCAAAGAGATCTCTCTTGAAGAAATTGAAAATGTCATTAAGGAGCTTAATAATGACAAGGCCCCTGGCCCGGACGGGCTGCCTATTGAGTTCTACAAGGCCAATATAGATTGGATTTGCAATGACCTGCTGGATATTTACTCTGAGGCCATTGCTACGGGTTCCTTGGGATCTTCTATTAACAGGGGAATTATCAAACTGCTCCCCAAGGATGGGGACAAAGCGCTCATCAAGAACTGGAGACCTATTACTCTCCTCAATGTTTCCTATAAAATTTTTGCCAAAATTCTGGCCCTCAGGATTAAAGATATTCTGCCCAAGTTTGTGTGCCCTACTCAAACGGGTTTTATAAAAGGGAGATATATCCTGGAAAATTTGATTACCGGCTGGGAAGCCATGAGTTGGGCCTGTGTCTCTAAACAGGACTCTGTCATGTTCCTTCTGGACTTCGAGAAAGCTTACAACAGAGTGGAGTGGAATTTCATTTCCATGATGCTCGAAGCCTTTGGTTTCCCCAGTATTTTCAACAATTATGTGAAAATTATTTTCAAAGACGCCTTCGCGCAGGTCGATGTGAATGGCTACCTTACTGACTCCTTTCCTCTTGAAAGATCCATCAGACAGGGGTGCCCCTTGGCCCCTGCCCTGTTTGTGATCGCTTCTGAAGCCCTCTATTACATCCTTAGAGATAATTCTGTCTCCCCGGCTGTCAAAGGTATATCTCTTCCCAATGACAGTGAGCTCATTAACTGCCAGTTCGCGGACGACACCGCGATCTTCCTTGAGGCTACGGCTGACAACTTCAAAACCCTTTATCACAAACTCAGCATTTTCTGCAAAATCTCGGGCGCCCGCCTCTCCCACCTTAAGTCTGTCTACCTTGGGTGGGTTGAGCAACCACCCATCTGGTTCAAGAGCTATAACTTTCAATGGGGTGGCCCTAACAAGATAGTGAGGTATCTTGGTATTCCCTTCTCCATCGACCCCTCCCTTAAAGATATGTGGTTCTGGGTCAAAGACAAGATTGTGAAGAAGCTCCATAAGTGGCATAATAGGGCCCTGTCGCTGGCCGGCATAGTGCAGGTTTGCCAGAAAATTTTGTCATCTTATAATATCTATTACTCCTCAGCTTGGATGTTCAGTAACTATCAAATCTATGAAATCCAAAAAGAGATTAGGAAGTTTCTCTGGTCTGATGGCAAAGGCAAGAACAAAATGCATGCGGTCAAGTGGGAATGGTGTCACACCAACAAACTCCTTGGGGGGCTTGGCTTGAAGGATCTTAAGCTCCAGGGGATTGCCCTGGCCGCCAAGTGGATCTTCCACTCTCTTGATGGTGATGATCCCTGGAAGGTCTTGGTTAGAAATAACATTGAGAGAGGTATCCCCAAGATAGCTAAGTCTTGGAAGAATCTTCCTTTTAATGATCTTGTCCTTGGTGATTTTCCCGTGAATGTGCAAGGATCTGCTGTTTTTAGATCCATCTGGAAAGCCTGGAATTTTGTGAAACGTTTTATAACTAACAGGTCCTTCCATGATGATGCCCATCTTTATGGTGAAAGGTCCATTTGGTGGAACCTGAATTACTCTGGCAAGCCCCTCGCCCTCTCTCAGGGCTGCTCGGCTAGGCAATGGAACAACAAAGGCATCTCCCAATTGGCTGACTTATTTGAGCATGACAGATTAATAGACTGGGAGGTTCTCAGTAACAAATTTAACCTTCCCGGCTCCCAGAAGAAAACGTACAATATGATCCGCAAAGCCACCAGAAATCTCCCGACCTCCTGTCAAATTGACTCCCACAGATTTTTAAGCATCAAGTGGCCTGATGGGACTGTGCTTAACAAAATCAAAGCCAAAAACATTTATAACACTATTGGGCATTCTGAGGCTGTTATAGATCACATTAACAAGGTCTGGTACTCTTCTTTAGACACCCGTGCATGGAAGAACTTTTTTGAAAATCTTTGGAAAGGTCCTACTGAACCTAAGATTAAATGTTTTAACTGGCTGGTTATTCTTGATAGACTCCCTATCAGAATAGATCCCCTTGGTACTGATGTTTGTCCCATGTGCAGGTTACCCGAGACTGGTAGACACATTCTTTTTGACTGCATTTTTGCTAAAGAGATTTAGCTGATGTTTGGCATTATGTATCCTTCTCTCTTTAACATCTTTGAGATTATTACCGGGCATATCGTTGGCTTGAAACATGATACTAATTTATTTTGGAAAATCCTCTCCTCGGGGATTTTGTGGCAAATCTGGAAATGTAGAAATGAAGAGAGATTTCAGAGTAATCCCAGAATTCTTACTGAGTCTTTTCGAAAACTCATCTACCTTAAAATTTTTTTGCAGGTCCGCACTACTATGTTGATTGAAAAAGAGAAGCTCAAAAGGTTCCTCAAAAATGGCTCCGCCACGTTCTTCATATACGAGATGCAAGGAGGTTATGCTTGGAGGCAGACTATGGACAATCTGCAGCTCTTTGAGAAAACATGCAAGATCCTGACCCAAGAAGTGAAGAACAACAGGAAAGTTAACAAGGAACAGGTCATGATGTTGGCTCAGATTCAGGAGACCAAGCACATTGCCTGGATGGAAGGCGCCATGGGTTGGGTGGCTTGGGTTGATAGCATCGATGTAACTTTATGCTAGTGGCTGCTATGTTTTGTATCAGCTTCTCTTCGTGCTGTGCATATGTTGTATATATATTTTTTGTACTACTGTTCTCTGTGTGCTCTTGATGTGAGGCCTTGCCTCTCTTGAGCCGTACTTTTCGTTCCCTGGTGATGCCTTGGGGCTTATGTTTTTAATCTCTCTATATATAATATAAAAAAAATAATTAACAATTATTAATAACAACTATTTAAAAAAAAAATCATATATAATATAATATATCTATTATAGATATATATATTGAAAAGAAAATATTTAAAATCACATTGAAATTGCTTAGCGCAACCATAGTTTTGGTAGTGTCGGCTGCTTATATGCAGCCAACCCCATAGAATGGGGGCGTTGCATATGTGGGGCAGTGTTGGGGTGCTCCATAGTCACCTCCCTTTGGGGTGGCGGCTGTGGAGACAGCCACAACCTTCCCCCTCATATAACATCATTTTTTTTTAATATGGAAACCTGCGATTTTATTAAAATTGCCGTACGATTTATTTTTTGTAATCAAATTGTTATTTTATTTTAAATATAAATTTTCAAAAAGAAAACCCTACAGGTATTTATTATCATATAAACATATGTATATATATATATAAATCAAAACAAATGTTCTATGACAATTTTACAAATTTTCTACAGAAAAAGATTTACTATTTTATCATAGAATTTCATTTTACCCAATATATCTGACGATCCTAATTTCCTCAATTTTGACAATAATTTTACGTTGTTTAACATAAAATAAAGATTAATTAAATAACAAACATTTATTGTTTGACATAAAATAAAGATTAATTAAATAACAAACATTTACAAACTAAAATAAATAATCAACACTAACTCATACTAAAACGAAGACGAGGTTGAGACAATGACATCGTAGGACTCACAACAAGGTGACGAACTTGGGACTGGGACACTTCCTTATTAACTCCCTTTTCAACATCATACCCGTTGGATTTATGAGACATGCTCAAACCTGACAAACAGGTGGAGTCGGTGTCTTGTACCTGCATCCTGCAGAGAAGCAAACGTTAAGTAGCATGTAAATCTCCATTGCAGACACACTGTAAAAGGTAATCGTAGGGTAGCAGGGCACTCACGAGCGAGTGATGCCACTCCGTCCTTTCACCAAGAATCACTAGCAAACACATTAGAAACCATAGCAACATAGAATCACAACATCACCACATATATTATTAAAGAAAACCATAGCATAGCCAAATAATATAATCACCACATAATGTATCATCAAACATTATAAGTAATGTAAAGTGCAGCAAACCAACCAAACTATGAATCCACACACAACCAAAATGGTGAACTAATCACCATTACAAACCAAGTACAAAACCAACACAAAAGAGTATCTAAGAGTATCGACAACACAACGGGTATTACTAATATTGGCTTTGATTCTATTTTCAAACTATTTATTTATTTATTTTTATCTAGGAGAGAAGGTAATATAAATACATACAAATATGCTAACATACTATTGTAATAAGTTCACATATGCACACTCTTTTCCCTTATGTTTTGGGCCCATTTCCACTAGAACATCCTTTATCTAATAATAAGTCTATAGATGGCTTATTCTTGGGTGAAATTTGCCTCATGACCTTATCCTAGCATATCCTCATTGTCACTCTTCTCTAAGAATTGGTTTTAATCCCTAATCTTGCCATTTTCCACCCTAGACCAAAGTCATGGGTGTGAAATTGACCTAGATCATTTCCACATGCATAAATCTAAACTTCAAAATTTTAAAAACTTAATTCTAATGTTAAATTATGTTTTGACCTTTTCAGTAGTCATTGTGAGCCAACTTAGCACATGTTTGTGTGGATTTGTGTGCTATGATGTATTTTAGGATATTCATTATTCATTTTAAAATAATTGAAGAGAGATGAATCATTAAAGAGCATTCACATGAGAAAATCATAGTGCTCTAGTTACATCACCAACTTGCATCATCTTCCTAGGCATATTATGTACTTACATGTTTTAAATATTGGTTCAAATATATTAAATCAATTTTCCAAGGAGTTTGATTGATGAGAACATTACCCCTCACTTAACAAGCTCCCAAACAATGTTCATAGACACCACCCCGCTATAGATACATATACAATGAGTTGGAGTGCATCTTATTACGATCGCTAATTTCCTAAGAATTCACTTGCATGGTTCTAGCTTCAATTTTATATACCAAAGAAATTCCATAGGCACATATCTAATCCAAAGGGAAATATAGTCAGTATAGTCGTAAGTCGTTCATATGGACAAAGCCCTTTTTAACACATTGGTGAATCAACTCTTGGCATCTTCAAGAATGTATTCTTGTACACCTATAATCCAAATAAGTATTGCATTTAATTTATTTAAATTTTATATATTTAATTTTGTATTTATTATTCTAGTCCCAACTCTTTATCCTAGGCTCTTATTAATGTTTTATTATTTGTTTGTGAATATTTATGTGAGAGGTATCATTTCCCTTTACATCATGAACTTGACATTTCAATGCAACCTATGATTTTTACCTTAGGGTTTATCTTTGTTTATGATCCTTATCATGCCTACATCTTCTGATTTCATGTTTATATCCTATGATCCTATGTTTATGATCTTTACAATGCCTACATGTTGTGATTCAATATTTTATGATCCTTATCGTGCTTAGATCTTGTGCTTAATTATTATTTCCTTTGTTGTACCCACATCTTTTACACCCTATTGATGTTTCTATGGTCCTTATTTGGCCTTTAGGACCATCATCATTTTATCATATATGTATACCAAGGGCAACGCTTGATGCTTATCTCCAACCTATTATTTACATTATTATCACATGATAGCACCTTTTACCATGTTTCATGCCTATATATTATTTTATCACTTGCTAATATTAGGAGAAGCCTTATCACATGTGCTTCATGACTATCTCCAACTAACATGCTTACTTGTTTATCATATAATGATATCTTTTACAATGTTACATGATTTATCATGTTTTATGTATTTTTCTCCTCTCCTCTAATTCCTTCCATCCTTTGTATACAACCAATTGAAGAGAGGAATATATATCACCAATGTTCCTTTATGTGTTGTGTAGTAATAGGTTCATTATTATTCTCAACTTGAGGGAAGTATTTATCAAACTATCTGCAAGGTTAGATCTTTCTTCTACATGATTGAAGTCCTTTAGCATCTTATTTGTTTAGTTGAATTATGTTTTGCATAGTTAGAGCTTTTATAAATATTTGTAACAAGCAAAATCTCTTATCCTACTTCTCTTTACTCTTTTACAAACAATTTAACAAGTTATAGTTTGTGTTAATCTCAAAATGTGTGATAGGTGTTACTCATTGTGTAGTTTGCTTTGTTTTACAAGTTTCAATGGGTTACTCATGACAAGAAGATTTGAAGAATGATTTGCTACTTTATAGGGATCGATACATATTTGAGTATTTGAAAATTATTTAATTCATATATTGAATAGTTTTTTATATGGAGATGCATCCACATAGCAGTTTGCCTCTAAGTGGGGCAAAATGTAAGGGTGAAAATTGCAAATCCATGTTTTTTTCACTTTTGTTTTGGACCTACTTTGATTAGAGTGTCAAAAATGCAATAATTAGTTGCAAAATAGATTCATGACATTCCATTCCCCAATCCCCTCATCATCGATCCCCAAATTTTGTATTCTTGATCCTTAAACCTAATATTCATCACCTTAGATCAAATCCATATGTGTGGATTTGACCCTAGTCACTTCCATAGTCATGAATTTGACCCTTGAACTTTTAAAATTCAAAATCAATTTTTTGTCTTTTGAACTACTTCATTGATCAATGTGAGCTAAGTTATCACAAGTTATGTGATTTATGCTTTTTTGTGGTTGTATATAAGTACATTCATTCATTCATTTTGAAAGCATCTCAAATATATGAATATATTCATTCATTCATTTAGAGTTGTTAAGTTCTATTAGAAGTTTGATTGAGGAGAACTTAACCTTTGCAATCTGGTAAATTCCCCAAATGTGCGTAAATACTTGTCCTTATGCAAAATCCAAACATTAGAAAACAAGGTCAATAGCACATTCTGTCATATCAGATAGGTGAGTTTCAAATATCAGTCCCAGCTCTAAATCCTGGGCTTTTCTCATTGTGTAATTATTTGTCCTCGGTATATCTTTTATTCTTCATTACAATAATATCATTCAAATATTTTTGAAATTGGCTAAACAAAAAACACTAGCCACATGACTCATCTTTGAACATTATGAAACGAATCCAATAATAGAATTTTGCCCTGAAACCTGTACAAAAATTCGGTTAAGATCAATGTATGCTACCAGATTCTGAAGTTAGGAGAACTTAAGGTATGCATATTCACATACATAATCTGGTATGTGTAAATGAATCAAAATTGCCAGACTCGGCATAGGCACAAGATAGCACAACTAATCCCGACGTAAGTACCCTTAGTCAGCATCACCAAAAATCTCCAGAAGAATATTACCTTAGTTTGAAATAATGGAACCGGTTTGTATTTCTCACAACAATTTGTCTTGAAACAATCTTGGAGATAAACTTGGGGGCTGTGTGGCAGTCTACAGAGACTCTTAGGGTTTTTGACAACTCTAATGGTTGTTCCAGGAGCGTGGGAGGCACGGCGGGGTGGATGCCAGCGGTGTTTAACAATCCAAATGCAATTGCCAGCTTCTGACTATGGTGGCAACGGATAATTCTTTTTCCACTTGCTCCACATCATTCAGTACACGTCTACAATCTGGAAAATATCCTGCTACCTTGTCTGAAGACAGTTTCTCCACTCTACATAAATCTCCTGTGTCTATGGGTGTGATCTGTCTCCAACACAAAAAACATGTACTGTTTTATGGTCTTCAATCCAACTACATCCAGGTATCTTTTTAATTCCTCTATCGTTCATCAATTTCCTTACCTTTTGAACCTCACCCCACCTGCCCACTTCTGCATAGATGTTTGAGAGAAGAACATATGTTGACGTATTTTCTGAATCCAGATCAAAAAGAAGATTTGCTGTAAATACTCCTAACCGTATATCCTTATGTACTCTGCAGGCACCAAGCAAAGACATCCATACAAATCTCAAAGGTTTTACTGGCATTTTGAAGATAAAATTTAGAGATTCCTCAAGATAGCCAGCACGGCCAAGAAGGTCAACCATGCATGTATAATGGTCAATTGTAGGCGTGATGCAAAAACGGTTCATGTCGCTGAAGTATTTAACGCCCTCATCCACTAATCCTGCATGGGTGCACGCTAATAACATACAAGCGAAGCTTACACAGTCAGGGTATGTTTCAGAGTGCTTCATTAGTTCAAAGAGGTTGAGAGCATCCTTGCAAAGGCCATTTTGTGCATATCCTGCAAGCATAGCATTCCATGTGATCACGTCCTTCTGAGACATTTTGTTAAACAGTTCACGTGCCTTGTGTATGCTTCCACATTTTGCATACATGTCTACCAGGGCACTTGTAATTACAGAATCTGATGACAATCTGCTTTCAATTATTCTTTGATGGATGTCCATACCCAGTCCCAACGCTCCCATTTTGGCGCAGGCTGGGAGTATGCTGACAAAGGTTGTGATGTTTGGCTTTACGCCTGCCAATTGCATTTGCCTAAAAACTTGCATGGCGTTTTCAACAAACCCATTTTGTGCATATGCTGCAATCATTGCAGTCCATGAGACCACATCTCTTTGAGTCATTTTGTCGAACAGTTCTTGTGCCTTGTGTATGCATCCACATTTTGCATACATGTCTACCAGGGCACTTGCAACGATAACATCTGACGAAAACCCACTTTCAATTATTCTTTGATGGATGACCATACCTTGTTCTAAAAACCCCATTTTGGCACAGGCTGGAAGGATACTAGCAAAGGTTGTAGAGTCCGGCTTTACACCTGACAACTGCATTTGTTTAAAAGTTTGCAAGGCCTTTTCAACAAATCCATTTTGAGCATATCCTGAAATAATTGCAGTCCATGAAACCACATCTGTTTGAGCCATTTTTCCAAACAGTGCATGAGCCTTGTGTATGCTTCCACATTTTACATACATGTCTACCAGTGCACTTGAAACTACAAAATCAGACAAAAAACCATCTTCAATTATTCTTTCATGGATGTCCACACCCAGTTCTAAAGCTCCCATTTTGGCACAGGCTGGGAGGATGCTAGTCAATGTTGTGGCATCTGACTTCACACCTGCCAATTGCATTTGCTTAAAAGTTTCCAAGGCCTTTTCGGCAAATCCATTTTGTGCATATCCTGCAATCATCGCAGTCCATGAGACCACATTTTTATGAGGCATTTCTTGGAAAAGCTCTACAGCCTCGTCCAGAAACCCATTTTGCACATATCCTGCAATCATTGCATTCCATGAGACTACATTTCTTTGCGGCATTTTGTCGAACACTTCACGCGCCTTGTGTATACTCCCACATTTTGCATACATATCTACCAGGGCATTTGCAACTACGTCATCTGAAATAATTCCCCTTTCCATTACGCGTTGATGAATGTCTGCACCCTGTTCCAGAGCTCTTACTTGAGCACAGGCTGGGAGTATGGTGGCAAAGGTGAACTGGTCGGGTTGGACACCTGTTCCTTCCATTTGATGAAACAGTGTCAATGCCTCTTGAGGATACCTATGTCTTTTGTAAGCTGCAATTATGATATTCCATGAGACGACGTCTCGTTCAGTCATTTGGTTAAACACATCGCGTGCATCCACTAAACTTCCGCACTTATCATACATTCGGATGAGGTTATTTTGTACACGTTTATGTGCTGCAACCTCAAATACCCTGTCATTGATGTGGGAGTGGATTTCCTTACCCTCTGAAAGGGCTTTCTTGGAAATGCAGGTCTGTAATAAGAGAAGATATGTACACGACTCTACAAAAGAATTGTGTGCAGTGAGAAGGAGATGTAGGGCTTCTTTCAACCGACTCGCTCTGCATAATGCTCTGAGACTGAGATTGAGATTGACGGTGGATCGCGTTGACATCGTATGACTATAATTGAAGCTCTGGAACTGCACATTATTATTCAATCGACTTGTAAAAGTGCATACACATTTTTCAGCTTACATTCATTTATTCGTTCAGCGAAGAGCCCAAACCGGAGACTTTTTGTACGTGACAGCCATTAACTCTGAATTTAGAGGTCACAGCAAGCAGTCGACTTACAAATCGTTTGGTGGCAGGTTCGAGTTTGATGTATCCCTAAGAATCGTAACACCAAAATGATAGTAATCATTCATTCAATTAGGGGAAAGACTATTAAAATTAGTAATTTTTATTTTTATTTTTTTATATTAAACAAAGCAATAAAAAAATTATAAGGATGAAGTTATGAAGAGTAGCTGAAGTATATTGTTATACATCTAATAAACCAGCCACGAAGGTACATAAGATACACAATATTATACTAGCAATTGCACCTTGGTGTGCAATGGGTATGCCGAAGAGGTGTGGAAGGTCAATTAGGGAAAAAAGGTTTTTTTTTTTTTTTGCATATATTTATGCAATACGTGAAGTCAATTGGTAGGTCATTCAGCAAATGATGATGTTTGTTGAACAAAGGTCTCAATGGAGAAGCGATGGTTTCAATCAACTATGCATCCTCTTACAAGGATTCAAACAGGATTGAAACAAAACCTTTGAATGAGGAAGATAATTAGACTCCATTACCCATTAGGCTATATTATGTTTGCAATAGAGAGGGAGGGAGAGATAGGGATAGAAAGAGGGAGAGATAGAGGGGGGAAGAGCAAGAGAGAGGGGGTAAGAAGATAGAGGAAAAGATAGTGTGAGACATAAAAAATGAAGAGAGAGGACCTAAGAAAGAGATGGATATACAAAGAAGGAAGAAGGAGATAGAGAGAGAGAGACACATATTAACAGAGAGAGATGAAGATGAAGAGATATAGAGAGATGTAGATAGATAGAGAGACCAAGAAGCATAGGGAGAGAGAGATAAAAGGAAATAGATATTGAGAGCAGCGAGATTAGTAGTTAAATTTGTATCTACATCATCTAACAAAATCTCCTTCCATTATGTTGTGATAGATGTCATATCCTATTATAGAGCTCCTATTTTGGCATAATTAAGGAGAAGAAAGGAAAAAGTTTTTGAGATTGACTTTATATATGTTGATTGCATTTGCGTGAAACATTTCAAGGATTGTTCAACAAATCCATTATGTGCATATATTCTATGATCATAGAAAGCCATGCCAACACATCTTTAGGGAATTCTCCCAAACAATTTTCTTTGATAGAATTTGATCACTTTAAGCTTAGGTGACAAGTGTTACCCATTAAATTGAAGATGAAAATGTGGATTGTTTGATTTCTCTCCAAGTATAAACCTTCATTACTTCTTACCCAAAAAATATGGATTCAAATAGAGATAGAGCATGAAGAAGAGAGAGGAAAGATATAGAGGGAAAGAGGGAAAAGTAGGAGAGAGGGGGTAAGAGAGAGAAAAGTGATAGAGACAAAGATATAAAGGAAATTAAATAGGGAGAGAGGGAGATAGAAGAGGAGAGAAAGAGATACATTTATAAACAAAGGAATAGAGAAAGATAAATAGGGAGAGAGGGAGATAGATAGGGAAAGAAATAGATATTTAGAGAGAGAGGGGGAATAAGAGATTTAAAGGGAAACAAAGACCGACTTTTGAGAAACTATTATGTGCCAACAATCCAAAGATGACACATGCCCATGAGATATATATATATATATATCCTTCTCCCTCTCCCTCAATTTTTATTTCCACACCAAAATTTTTAACTATAACATTTGACATGTCAATCACAATTGTAGTAATTGGTAAGTTGAAATTTCTATAGAAGAGAGGGTCAAGAAAGGAAGCCACTTGACTATATATTTTTTTTTCTACTTCTCTTGTTTACATTTTATTCTCACTTTTGGGTGTCTAAACATTTCATGTCATTACAAAAGGACAAATATTAGCTGGAACAGAATAATGACTCACAAGCTGAAACACGAGGGAGGAGCAGGCAACAAGAAAAGGGTAGAGAAAGCTTTCCATTTGTCTGCGTGGAAATAGTAACCCATATAATGCATTTCATCAGCTTCTCAAGATTACCGTCCATTTTCATGCTCTGTATGAAGGGTTGGGTGAAATACGATGAGAAAGGGGTCTCAGACTGTGCAAGCAAGTATTCTGTTCTCTGTTCTGGTCTCCAGTTGGAGTAAGAGTAAGTCACAGCGTGAGGAGTTGAAAGGGGTCTCGCACTGTGCAAGCAATTCAACATCCTCTTCCCATTCCTTTTTAGCTAAAGTATATTGTTATACATCCAATAAACCAGCCACGAAGGTACATAAGATAAAAGGAAGAACATTTTACAGAAAGTTAAAGATCATAATGGCAACCAAAAACGCCCAGTTGTATTTTTATTTAAATATATGTGCAATTTGTTACTTCAGTTTTCCTACGAATTTAATTCTAGGCTTTGTTTTGCTTCTATGGGATTTTACCATTAATCTTGTTTTTGGGCTATAGATTAAGGTTTTAGATATAGTTTTTGTTTGGTTTTATGTAATTTTGGTTGTGATTGGTGGAGAGTAGGGTGTTTAAGAAATTGAATTTTTTTGTTTTGATAGTGTGTAAAAGATAATAATCAATAGATATTGTATATTAATTAGATGACAATATTATAATTGTTTATTATATAGGTTGTTTTTCTTTAGAGTAATCTCTTACTTCCTAGGTTAAGCATAATTGGAAACACATCATTAAGTTAATAGACTTTTAAAATCTTGCTGATTTTTTGTTTATTTTCATTCAAGGAGTCAAAGTAGGTTAATATGTTTCTAAAACATTCTAATTACTACTTTATATAATAAAACATTTTGGTGTTTTCTTACTAGACCCATGACTTTAAGGTCTTAGAAATTAAATTCCTCGTCTAGATTGAGTGCTCAAGTTTATCCATTCATCCTAGGATTTTCTTGAGCCAGCAGGGCATTTTATATTCAATGGGTCTATAAATGCCCAAATATGAATGGGTGTACTTGGCAAGTTCAATGATGCTCCACCAATCTAGCTTATGGCCCTACATGGAATGAAATATAAACATTTTAGCCTTAATTGATATCTCCAAGGTAAAAATGTCACAATAGCTCTAAGAAATCCCCATGTGTCATTTTTGGTTTTTTTTTACCATCTGTCAAGTGTTTGTGTCATCATTTATGCATTTTTTCTTTTACAATTGACAAGTTTGACCCTTCAATCCTATGAGAGGATGCTTATTCACCATAGGGAATAGAGTGTATGCCCTAAAAACATCTTGTTTGTTGCAATAAATATTGTATTGGTAAGCCAAAAAATGATTTATGAAATATTGAATGTATTATGTGTAATTTCTCTTAATTATGTGAGTTCATCTTTAGTTTTCTCCAATGTTTTCCTTGGATTTCTTCATGAATTTTCATCTCTTAACTTTAATTACTTCCTTTTGCTTGCATTTCTATTGATATTCTCTTTCTAGCCATATAAAGGGTTTGAATTCTTCTTGTAGACAATCACCTACAAGTGAACATTTTTGAGACTAGTACAACTTCTAATATTTCCTTTTGCAAGCTATAATCAACCTCTACAAGTTATACCTCTTTACCTACTTAAGAATCCTAGTTTGTTTCCTGACTCTTTTACCTTAGGGATTTATCATAGTTGAAGGTTGAAAGAGGAGGAAGGAAGTTAGATTGTTGAATACTTTCTACCACATCATTAAAAATTGCTCTTCACCTACTTGACATATCTAGTCCTAGGTTTGGAAATTTTACGTTTTATTAGAATAACTTTAGTATTAATTAATTTATAATTTCTAATGAAAGAGGTATTTGCATACTGTAGAATAAATTTAATTTTTTAGAGAATTTTTAGTTTTAGTTGTATGTGCTTTTTGTAAAGTTTATTCTATTGAGATCTTTGTGCTTTCAAAGCTTCTACTTGAAGAAAAAACCTTCTTAATTAAAAGTTTGACTTCTAAGCGTTTTATTATTTTGAATTATTTTGATCATTTAGATTTGTGTTCCTCTAGCTCTCTTTGATTGTTGAAATGCATGCTTCAAACATTCTTGCAATCTTTTATTACTTTCAAAGATTAAAAAGAACTTCAATTGAAATTATTAGCTTCTAAGAGAAGAGATTTTGAAGGGTGACTGTAGGATCCTCTTATTTGTTCAAAAAGATCTGTAAGAGGCACTATGAATTCTTCTAGTGGATTATCATTCATAGATAACATACAAACTCTTCATACCATAAGCATAAAGCTATGAAGAAAAGAGACAACTAGGAATATTTTATCGTTTATTACTAAAAAGAAAAAATAGTTGTTTGTAAATTTCTTGCCTCATTGCCTCTTTGTGTTTACAAAGATTATATTGTTGAGAAAAACAGTGTTTGTTTGTAGCTTCTTCCCCTTTTTTTGTATTTTCTCAAACATTTTAAAATTAAGTTATTTTGGTGTAAAAGGGATAGATAACGTTAGTATTTCTTTCTTCTTTCGTATTATATACCAAAAATTTATTTCTTTCCTATGAATTTTAATCAATTAATAAATAATTAGATGTAACTACTAATTAATATTATTTTATGTTTGGTAAATTATGGACTTAAGGTCCACTCCCATAAAATTTAAATATAATTTTAATAGAAGTATCTTTTAGACCCATAAACTAGTGAGAAAGTATGATGTACCGTAGGCTCCCTTGTATGAATATCACGGGCTTGTGGTTTCGTGCCACCTACGTGTCATCCCCGTCATCATCGTACAACTATCATCACTAGTACGTCTCGGTATTTCGACTAGTCACTCATCACCACAAGTCTTGTTAACGTCATCATTCTCCTTTATCCCACTTTTTCGGGTCCCATCTTCTCGGCTTGTTGAAGGGGCTCATTTTGATGTTCAGTCGAAATGGGTTTTTCTCTCCGATGAAAGGCTTATCATAACATCGAAGAGACTTGCTTTGTCATCCCACCGAAAATGATATGTCTCCAATATGACACACCAATGACACCTTGTCAGAGTTTCGAAGGGACTTAACACTTTGTCCTGCCGAAGCCCACCTATCAACCCAATGACGAACCTTTGACCGATGCTAACTCTTGTTATCTCCTAATGCTATCACCATGTCGAAGGGACCTTAAACAAGGTTCATTTGAAATCTACAAGTCACTCTGATATGACTATTGACCAACACTGAATGATGAAGTTTGTCCTCCTTCATGTTGCTTACTGTAAAACCCAAACTCTATGGATCACCATACTTAAGAATTCCATCCGATCCAGCCCTTATTGAAAATAAATAACTCAGATTTTTTTTTTCAATGCAATATTTCTCTTCGCCTTGGATGCTCTTGCATCAGACACTCAAGGTAATTTGAAAAGGTTTCATGAGTGTGACTCATAAACATTTTTATACTCTATGTCATCTCATATCCACCTCTGCTCCTTGTTCACAGGAAATTTTTTGTTCCTCTCATCTTGCACCTTCACATAAATATTCCCTTTCATCTTTCCTTCTTTTCTCATCCCCATGAAATATGACTTATCAAGCTCTGGCTCCCACCAATGTGCTTTATAAAAATGAAACAAATCAATGGTGTTCATATCTTCTTCCTCAACACAACATGTGTCTTGTATTACCTTTCTTGCTATTATACCTCCTTCCTCTTTTGCCTTGTCTTGAATGCAGATTTTCACTCTATTGGTGCCTTTGGAAGGACACCCTATTGCTGCAAACTGATTTTCTAAACCCAAAACAATGTTAGAATAATAATCTTGTGACTCATCATCCACCTTCTGTAACAAGTAATCAAGTTCTTCTATCAGGGAATCTTCACCTTCATCATTCTCAAACAAGGAATCATTAGTAAACTCCAACTTCACATTCACACCTTTCTCATCACTCTCACCCATCTCCAACACATCTACAATTGCAACTACATCCTTATTCTCATCATAAAAAGTATAAAAATCAGAAATTACCTCATCACCTTTGGTTGCAACCTTTGTGTTAGCTGAAATTTTCTCATTCCACTCTCTTTCATTTGCTTCCAATTGCACTAGAAAATCATCCTCCTCACCTTCATCCTTTTTAACTATTTGTCTAACTCCATTAACCAAACATTTTTCAGTGGTATTGCATACATTTCCTTCTTCTTTATTCAATGGTTTCAACTTGTGTTTGGATCCACCTTTCATCAAAGAGTAGGTATTAGCATACCCATCATGCACTACCTTCCTGTCAAATTGCCAAGGTCTTCCCAATAATAAGTGACAAACATCCATAAACATAACACCACACAAAAATTCATCATGATAATCACCAATCTTAAATCTTACCAAGCATTGTTCATTCACCAAAACCTTACGGTCATCTTGCAACCAAGCAATTTTGTATGGATGCGGGGTTGCCTTCTCCTTTCCATCTATAACTTGTTCACCATCTCTTCAGAAAAAAAATTATTAGTACTACCTCCATCAATAATCACATTACAAACTTTACCTTCACACTTACATTGAGTGCGAAACAGGTTCTTTCTTTGGTTGGGTTCCTTCTCCTCATTCAACAAGGATCTTCTCATAACAGGGAACTCACCCCTTCCTACATCTTCAAAATGTGAAGATTGAGCATCTTCATCTACATGGGAAACTTGAGCATTACCTTTAGGTCTTATGTTCATCCTTCCTTGATGTTGAGGACACTCAAAGGAACTATGTCCTTCTTCTCCACATTGAAAACAAGTTCCTTGGTGTTGATGTAATTGCAGCTTCGAGCTTCATACTTCCTTATTTATATGTGATTATTCAATGTAAAGAGGCTCTTCACATGGAAAATTTGTAATTATCTTCTTGGCTGACCTTCCTTGTAAATTGTATTTATTAAATTGAAATTATATTTTTATGATGGCCGAACTTGCATGAAAAGGTGTGACCTCTCTCCTTCAAGTTGTATAAATACAAGATCTTTCCACTCATTTGTGCATCAATCAAGTTCGAGCATTTCTTCTCTTCTAAGTGCAAATTATTCAAGGGCGGATCAATCAAGTGCAGATAGCGAATTTCTTAAGGGAATATCTGAGTTACAAGGAAGTGTTGATTAATTGTTATCATTGCATCTTGTGAAGGTGTTGCATATCGGCCTTGAGATTGGCCTCATTGTAAAGAGACTTGTTTCCATTATTGATATATAATAGAGAGATATTTGTTGCTGGGTTTTTCCCCTCAAGAGGAGGATTTTCCTAGGGTATCTGCTGTGTTATTGTGTCTAATTTTTGAATTAATTTTCTATGCATTACATCTGATCATAAAAACTAACATGGTATTAGAGCGGGTTTGAAGAAGATCTTGATTAGATTTAGTCTTACAACGATACTCTTTATTCTTCTTCTCATCTTTGTTCACTTCTATCTCTTCGTCAAGATGGTGATCAGTCTCAAGATCGAGGACAAACTTGAGGGAGCATCTAATTTCACATCTTGGAGATTCAGAATTATGCTCACCTTGGAGGAGAATGAATTGGTAGAGTTAATGGAGAGAAAAGTCCTTGAGCCTATGTATGAGGAAGAGAAGGTGCAATGGAAGAAGAAAGATACTAAGGTGAAGAAGATGTTAGATGATTCCATGAAGGACCATATTGTTCCTATCATCTCTAAGATGAAGACAACAAGGGAGATGTTTAAGTCTTTGGAGGAGATGTATGAGATCAACAACACAAGTCATGCACTTTTATTGAAGCAACAACTTCATCATGTGAAGATGGCGGAAGGAGAATCTGTCATCGCTTACTTCATGAAGATTTCCGAATTGAGAGATCAACTCTCTTCTATTGGTCATTTTTTTGATGTCAAGGATTTGACCATGCTTGCCGTTAATGGTCTTCCTTCATCTTGGGAGTCTTACATTCAAGGAATCAATGCAAGATCGAAACTTCCCAAGTTTGATCGTTTGAGGGTAGATTGTATTCAAGAAGAGTCTAGGTTGGCTATGAGAGGTATTGGTCGAAGCTCTACAAATGAAGACATTCATGTTCTTTCCGCTCAATCCTCGAAGGAGAAAGGAAAAGGAGGAAAGAAAGGATACTTCAAGAGGAATAGAGATAAAGGAGCTGATGGTGCTCCCACATTCAAGAAGAAGTGGGACCTCTCTAAAGTCCAATGTTTTTTGTTGTGACAAGTTTGGTCACTATGCAAAGGATTGCCCAACCAAGCTTAATCAACATGCTTCATTTGCGTATGTGGATGAGATCTCTCCTCAGAAGGATTCTAGGGAATTTCTATTCTAAGTCATGGGCCTGTGTGCAAGTCGTGAAGGTTGTGTGTTGATCTAAGCACAAGAGCAACGTATCTCACTATGTCCAGTATTTGCATCCATCAAAATATTTAAAGAGATAAGTATTTTTTGTTTTGTTTGAAATCACCTTTCTAGGCTAAATTTTAGTTATTTCATCATGTGTGATTAGTTATTTTCATGCAAATTATGAAGATCTCTGAGTGTGACTCTGAGATGAAAAAGAGAATTGCATTTTTGTTGTGATAGGATGATCACATTGATACCATTCTCTTGTGCATGGACTGTGATGGTACCTTGAGGGGCCTGGTTCTATGTTAAATATGCTAACTACATAATGCATTCAAAAAATCTATAGTTGTGCAGATTGTCTTTTGTTGTGCTGAGTTTAGCACTCTCGAGAGGAGTAAAAGATGGAAGAAAGAGTTATATCAGAATTCAATAAAGATAAGTTTCTTTATCCCTTCATTCGGATATTTTTGATATATTTCTCCTATAGGTTGATTTATTCATGTTTTAATATTGCTCATAAATTCTTATGTATTCATGCTATAACCTAAGATAGTAAACCTTGTATGATTCTAGCCTTGATATTTCTTTGAATAGTTATAAACTGTTAGTAATCTCTCTCCAAAAAATGCTTCCAGGACAAATCTAGGAGCAAGAAGGTGATGAGAGATTGCTTAGTGATGAAAAGCTTGAGGCATCTTGCGAGGAAGTCATGCCGACAAAAGAAATGATCAAGTGTGAAGTCACAACTTGCAGCCATGGGACTGAGTTGGTGGCTAGATGGAGTTCACTTCTAGAAGTCTTCTTTGCAATCTCTGAAGCAGGGATCAAGAGGGAGTTTTGTAACTCACTAAGAAGAAGTGAAGATTACTGTACTGCAAAGCTAGGTGCTAAATCCTTATAAGATCCCTTCCGCTGCTGAGATCAGAATTGCTCAAGACAGTGATCTAGATTTGACATTGGTAGCTCCACAAACCTATTCAGAATAGAGTGATCTGGGATGAGGTAGAGGAGGAAAATCTTGAACTCTCTACAATATCAAAGGTGTGTGCTGGAAAAAATTTATCTAAGGCAAGTGTTGTAGGAAATCTTGGACGAAGGGTCAGAAGGTTGATGCAAGTACTTGAAGATTCAAAGGGAGCCTACTAAACCCGAAGAAGATGATTTGGCAGTTGATTGGATCGTTGATGTATCTAGTCAATACTCAACCAGATATCTGCCATGCAGTGAGTGCATTTAGTTAGTTCATGTGTGAACCAAGGAAGATACATCTTGTTGCAGCAAAACATATCCGAAGATACTTGTGTGGCACAGTTGGATATGGGTTGAGATATTCTTTAGATGTGGATTTGAAGTTGCATGGTTATATTGATTTTGATTGGGCATGGTGTGTTACTGATCAGAAGAGCACCTCTGGATGTTGTTTTAGTTTGGGGTCTGCGATGATAGCCTGGTGCAGTAGGAAGTAGTCATTTGTAGCATTGAGTACAACAGAGGCAGAGTACATTGCAACTTGTGTGGCAGCTCGGGAAGTAGTGTGGCTTTGTAAGCTCCTTGCAGGATTGTTTGGACAATCAATGGAGCCTACTATCATTCATTGTGATAACCAGAGCTATGTGAAGCTTTCTATCAATCATGTGTTTCATGACAGAACCAAGCATGTTGAGATCAAATACCATTATATAAGAGATATGGTATTGAGGAAAGCTATACAATTGAGGTATATCAGCACTGATGAGCATACGACAGACATTCTCACCAAGCCTCTCTCCAGGATAAAGTTTGTGTACTTTCGAGAGAAGCTTGGTATGGTGGAGAATACAGCCCTAACTGAGAAGGAGTCTCAATATCAGTGATCCTCTTTAATGAGTTCTTCTCTGTGAGAGATGTTCAAGGTGAAATCCCTCGTTAATGCATTCTTCTCTGCAAGAAAAGTTTGAGGTGAAAGCCCTTGTTCCACCCTCTGGGAGAGCCATGGTGGATGTCATGTGTGTGACTCCATGAAATCATCACGTGAGAGAGTTCGTGATGATTTTTTTGTACTTATGTTTCACCCTCTGGGAGAGCCATGGTGAAATTCATGTTGAGGTGACAACATCATGCAAGTGATGAACACTTGTACATGCCATACATGGTTGTAGCCATTGTGGTAGATATCATGATGAGGTGATATTTGATATCATGATGAGGTGATATCGATTCTTTTCCACATATGGTTGTAGCCATTGTGGTAGATATCACGATGAGGTGATATCTGATATCATGATGAGGTGATATCTGATATCACGATGAGGTGATATCTTTCCCTTCCACATATGGTTGTAGCCATTGTGGTTGACATCACAATGAGGTGATGTGTCTTGTGCAACAATAAGTATTCCTCCCTAGCTGAGAGGGAGTGTTGATGTAATTGCAGCTTCGGGTTTCATACTTCCTTATTTATATGTGATTATTCAATGTAAAGAGGCCCTTCACATGGCAACTTTGTAATTATCTTCTTGTCTGACCTTCCTTGTAAATTGTATTTATTAAATTGAAATTATATTTTTATGATGGCCGACCTTGCATGAAAAGGTGCGACCTCTCTCCTTCAAGTTGTATAAATACAAGATCTTTCCACTCATTTGTGCATCAATCAAGTTTGAGCATTTCTTCTCTTCTAAGTGTGAATTCTTCAAGGGCAGATCAATCAAGTGCAGATTGCAAATTATCAAGAGCAGATAGCGAATTTCTTAAGGGAAGATCTGAGTTACAAGCAAGTGTTGATTACTTGTTATCATTGCATCTTGTGAAGGTGTTTCATATCGGCCTTGAGATTGGCCTCATTGTAAAGAGACTTGTTGCCATTATTGATATATAATAGAGAGATATTTGTTGCTGGGTTTTTCCCCTCAAGAGGATGGTTTTCCCAGGGTATCTATTGTGTTATTGTGTCTGATTTTTGAATTAATTTTCTATGCATTACATCTAATCATAAAAACAAACACTTGGAAGCCCTCTATTCCAAATCCTCTACCCGATCTTCCTCTTCCTCTAAAATTTTGCTCACAAAACGTGTTCGAGCTTTCACCTCTTTCATCCTTGTTGTCCTTAATGTCTCTAATTTTCTGTTCATCCTCTCTTTTCTGCATATAACTTTTACCTTTCCCTTTTTGCTTATTCTCAAATTTTATGTTCAATCTTTCTTCTACTTTCAATGCAAATTGATATGCATCCTCAATGGTGTATATTCTTACTAATGCCAACTCCTCTTGTATGCTTGGCTTCAACCCATTAATGTAACGGGCTACTTTCTCCTTGTTTGCTTCAGAATGTCTCATTTTAATTAGGATCTTGTAGAATTCCTCTATGTATTCCTTCACCATCCTCGTTCCTTCTCTCAGATTCTGCATTCTCTTAAGAAACTCCAACTCATAATCAACTGGAATAAATTGCTTCTTCAATTTTTCCACCATTATGTCCCATTTAGAGATTTTATCCTTCCCTTGTCTTCCCCTTTCAAGTTGGATCTCTTTCCACCACATGCTTGCATGAACTTTTAACTTTGTCTTTGCAAACCTCACTCTGTGAGGGTCTTCAATCTCCTCAAACTCAAAAAATTCCTCCATGTTGTTGATCCAATCTATCAATTCTTTAGGATTCAAACTTCCACTAAAATTTGAAACCTCCATTTGGGTTTCTTTCCAAGGCTAGATATTGCTCTCAAAAATCTCATTTTTCCAAGATCCATTTGATCTTGTTCTTCCTCTTCCACTTCCTCTTCGGTTTCATCTTCATTGTCATCTCTTTCTTGATGCACTCCTCTTGTACAAACCTCTTCTTGGAAGGTATCCATTTGCCTTCTGATGGCTCTAATTTCATCTCTAGGAGGATCTCTTCCTCCTCTACCTCTATCTCTACCTTTTCTGCACTGGATATGTCTTTGAGAAATTTTGATCTCAACCCACACTCACAGGTCCTGCTGCAAACTGCTTCACGTTCAGTGATCTATTTACAGACTCAGGACAACCTCAAACTTTTAAAGACTTCTAATCAAAACCTTGGGAGGGAAAAGATAAATACAAAGACAAAAAAATCTTGCTAACTTCTTTTAACATGAGAACAAAGAGTCATCTTTCTTTCAAATTTGAAGCCAATAATTGAAGGAGTCTTCCTCTTTTTCTCTCCATCACATTCCATGCAATGTTTTTGCTTGGATAATTTTTTGAGTGAGGATTCACTAGGTTTAGTGCTCCAAAAGAGGGGCACCGAGATGAAGCAAAAAATCTACCAACTATGGGAATTTAGTAGTAGGAGACATAATTTCTTTAGGTTTAGAGCGATTAGTGGAAACCAAATTAGATCTTGAAGGGGATGAAGAGGCATAATCAAGAGAGGCTTTTGAGAAACCATCCTCCTTAGAGCCAAATTTGATCACTTAGTGTTATAGTTGCACCCTATCCTACCAAGTGCCCTTCCTCATGGAGAAATGATGAAGTGATGAATATTCTAAATAAGTAGTAACCAACTAACTTATAATGTAGCATGATATGAATTTGAAGGAAACCCCCTCATAATCAAGTTTTTGCTTTCATGGTTTATTTCTTAGTTTAAACCAAATTTCTTCCTATAAATTTTAAGATAAATCCACACCAAATAGCACTCTAGAAAAAGTAAAATGTTTAAAAATTTATTCTAATCAGGGATGAAAATTAAATTCACCAAATAATTTCCAATCAAGGAGAGACATTCTTCATTCAAAAATTGAAGGGAGAGATGTATAAGCCTTACTTAAATCAAAACATGAGGAATGATTCAATTAAGGGATTGAAATTTGGAAACCATAATATTAGACTCAAGAATGTCTTATCATAGAACCATGGCCCTCCCTTAAGAAATACATCCTTATTTGAAGGGTATTTATAGACTAGCAAGAACCAAAAATTCACAAAAGAATGATAACTCCCTCATTTAATAATGGCTTCTAATGGATACACATCCATTCATGATTTTTTACCAATTTGGATTAATATTTTTGAAATTTGTGGACTAAGGTAAGCTACATAAACCACTTTTCATATTTAATCACTTCTTTTGCAAACACAATACTCATTTTTTTTATTTAAAAAATATCTTAAAATGGGCTCTAATTTATTTAGGATTGTAACATCACAATCATCCTTTAAAACCTTACCATTTTTGGGTCTAAAACCATTCAATAGAACAATGCTTGAATATGAAGAAGCTCTTTATGTCTATTTATATGAAATCCTACTAGCACATGGAGAATCTAAACCCTTATAATAATTAGACCAACCCTTATGATCACATGATGGGGACCTAAAGCAATTTTACAAAATATAAAAAGTATGAGAGGTATTAAATTTGTCCAATCTATCAAGTTTTTTGTCCATTCTAGATCTATAATTAGACCATGTAAATGACTTAATTATCTACCATGTAGGAGTGAATTTAGTTTTCAAATTCATCTTGGTTGAGTTTAATATGGTTATACCAACAGTGATCACTATAGTACTCTACCATATTGAAGTATCTTCCTAAAATATAATGTATTAGGGATATTTTTAAACAACCACTGCCAAATAGCAACCCATTGTTTGGCATCATTAGGAGCATATGCAAAGTGAAATCCAATATTTTTTCCATTTACGAAAGTAAGAACCAAATCATAACTATGCAAAGGGTCTTCACCTTTAATAATAACACATTTGAAAATCCCTAAGGACATCCCTATAATAGCACCTCCACTTCTATCATTATGAGAAGCATGCAAAAATAAAGCATTTTTCATATATTATGAAGAATAGCATTAATAGGAACATCCCTTAGTTTGATTTCTAGAAGAAAAAGATATCATGCTTTCATTTATTAATAACCTCTTTGAATTTATACTTTCAAGAAGGGAGAGATATCCCTCTCACATTCCAATAAAACGTATTATTGTTCATGATTATGAAGTAGGGATTGTTTAATCATTTGAAGGAAACACCCCAAAATAAATAGGTAGTAATATAGGTTAGTCATTACTATTTCGATCCCTTGTAGTGTTGTAAGGGGATCTTGATCTTTAGTCCACCCTAGGTTTCAAGGAGTAAGAAGACCAATTTTGAGCATCTAATAAAGAGGGCAAGGATAAGGAGAGTGGTCGTGAGAAGAAGAGACCTAGGTAGAATTGAAAGTGGTACAAGAAGATTATATCCTTTTTCTTAATCATCTTCTAACTATTAGTCATGATTGAATATTAATAGGGTTAGGGGACAACTATTAAGGATGGGTATTAGGAGAAGATGAAGAGGGTGGAAATTTAAGTTACACTGGGGAACAAAGAAAACCTTACAAAGAGAACATGACTATAGAGAAGGATGGTTAAAGGGGGTTAAAGGGGGAGAAGATGTTGGAAGTTGGGAGTCTATTTAAAAAAAAAATGGAAATCAAATATCTTAAGAAAAATAAGCATGCATTAGGCTTGTTAAAACAAATTATTGGTTATTTCATTTCAAAATTATGGCCTAAAAATTTAATGTTCTCTAGAGAAGGATAATTTAAGTAAACTTTTATGTAAACCCTAAGATGAACTCCTAGGCACGAAAAATTATCTAAAGTATGTTTGTGCTAAATTAATGTACAAAGTTGAGCCATAGTATACCTAAAAAAAGGTTAAAATTTAAGGTTTAATTATCATAATTCTATCCACAAGAGATAAAATGAATGAGAAGGAACTTTGAGATGAAATTTAAAATTCCAAGCTTGAAGGTAAGACAATTTTGCAAATATAAACCATGTACCATATTATAGCACACTCTAAACATTTCCAACATATTTAAACATGTATGATATATACCTTTTTCCCAAACCACCCCTATTTTTCCTAGTTTATTTTAGACTATTTATAAAATTATATTTCTATTAATACCCTTTATTCAAAATATAATAGTTTTATTTTGACATTAATATATAATATCTATTATATCATTAGGCAATTGGAATTCCAAAGTCTCACCTTGCCCATTTTTTTCCTTCTGAAGAGGAATGGTGGAAAAAGCTATGCTTTTCCTTAGTGAGACCATTCTATTCTCATTTATCTTCAATTTTGACATGTTGGTATATAATATAAACTTTAGAGGTATCTATTTTAGTGTGACAATCCCTTGATTCTTCAATGGTATCTATTAGAGATTAGGGTGGATTTATTTTTTGAGTTTACAACACATTATCTACCTTGATAAACTCATATAATAAATTAGAATCCTTTATCAACTACACCTAACTATCATGCAACCAATTTCATTTGCATTCATTCCCTACATCACAAAAAAATCCTAATAAATTTATGCCTAGGGTTTGAAATGCGTTTGGACTATTCTATTTTTTCACCTTTGTTTGTTGTTCCATACATTCACTTTTTTACCACCAACATCCTCTTTTGGAAATATGTGTTCTACATTGAGTATTCCTCAACATGATTTACTTTTAAATGTATGGGACCTTATAGATGTTGCAAGGTGTGCATCCTTGGTCTCCTTGTGTTGTGCAATGTAGTGCTTGGGTTTGTGATATGGCTTAATTGCCTCCTGTGGATTCATTGACTTTGGCAGTTGTATCGGGCATTAATAGGTCAATCTTTTGGTGCAACGACAACCATCTGTGCAATAATTGGTATCAGATCTTGGGTCATGGGTTCGAACCCCTCACTTGCATTGGGGGGATTATTGCAAGTGTGCACCCTTGGTCTCCTTGTGTTGTGCAACATAGCACTCGAGTTCGTGACATGGCTTAATCACCTCCTGTGGATTCATTAAATTTGATGGTTGTATCAGGCATTAACATGCCGATCTTTTGGTGCAATGGTAATCATCTATGCAACAATAGACGCTCTCATAAGTTCATTTTTAAATTTTTCTTGTAAGAGACATATACCTTTTGAATTTATTTTCCTCCAAAAGGTTAAAATATTTAGGTTGTGTTGCATGAATCTGTGAAGATAGTATGTTCTCAAGTTTTTCAAACCCCTATCTACATGAGGATAGTCGTGGAAATGTGTGTATTTTATTTTCCCCTTATTTAATTTCTTCCATCATTTCCTTGGGGGAATGTACCTCTTCATCAACTACAACTAACTATCATGCAAATAATTTTAGTTGCACTCATGTCCTAGATCATAAAAATATTCCTAGTAAATTTGTGCCCAAGGGTTTGAAATTATTTTGTACTATTTTATTTTTTCATTTTGTTTTATGTTTCATACACTCAATTTTTTAGCACCAAAATCCTCTATTGGTAACAAGTTTGAGTTCTACATTTATGATTCCTTGACATGAGTTATTTTATGGAATGTATGGTACCTTAAAAATTCTTCTCATAAGTTAATTGTTATATTTTCTTATAAGATCTATTTGTCCCTTTTGAATTTATTTTCCTCCAAAAGGTTAAAATATTTAGCTTTTTGTTTCATGCAACTTTGAAGATAATATGGTCTCAAGTGTTGAAACCCCTACCTACATGAGGATGGTCATGTAGAAATGTGTGTATTTTATTTTCCCCTTATTTAATTTCTTCCATAATTTCCTTGGGTGAAGATCCAAAGAAACATTCCATGTATATTTCGATTAACACTAAGGACCACTCTTTTGGCCTCATCAATTATTATGCATCTAATGATGGCTTGTAAAGAACATTGTAGGGAAGGTTGGTTTTTTTTAGTGTCTTATGAATCAATCACCTAAGGATAAATAAAGTGTTATGTAATATTTTGGTGCCATGGAGAGTGTAAAAATTACTTTATTTTTAAAATTATTAGGTTTTACCAAACCTATATTTTCATTGGTATTTTCACATGTTTTTGATTAGATAAGCAAGGTTTTGAAAGGGCCTTGAAACCTTTTACAAATCAAAAGATATATCGTTCAACTCAGCAAAACAACAAAAATCCAGCAAAGAACAACAAGACAACACAAAACAACAACCAAACAAAACCACTATAGCTCCATCAAAATGGAGCAAAGCACTACACACCCTGCTCAAGGTAGTTTAAAAAATTGTTGCAAATATTTTTGTTGAACTATTGTACAAGGGTTCATCTCCACAAATCTTTTCATCTTTTTATTGCAAGGAGAAGAAACAGGGCCATTCATAGGACCAACCAAACCAGGAGTATCAACAGAGGGGCCATTAGAATCTTCAACCTGAGGCTTCTGAAAGAGAGTGGTGTGATCTTTTGTAACAACATGCATCTTCTATTTTTCCTTCCAGACAAAGTGTTGTTTCTTTTTCCTTAGACAGGTAAAGGAGGCATGACCTACTTTACTACAAGAATGGAAAATAATGGGAGAATTTTCATATTCAATCTGTTGCACCCACTTACCAAATCTTGAAGATAAGGTTATCTAGGTAGGGAGAATAAGGTTATTCTCCACTAACACACAAAACCTAGCAGACAATAATCACTACATAGATTTTGTGATCTTATCCCTAGAATAGAAATTCCCAAAATAATTAGCAATACCCATAAAAATATTTTCATGCCAGAACTCCAAAGGTAACCTTGGCAAACAAACCCAAATAGGAAACTTGAGAGTTTCCATCATAGTTTTGAAACCAGGAGACCACCTTTGAAGGCAGAGGTCATTCTAACCAAAAAACCAAGGGCCATCAAGAAGGGCCTTAGAGCAACTTTCTTTGCAAGGAAAGGAAAAGAGGAAGAAACCATTTATCATGGCAGTTACCTTGACTTGATCGTAGAACTTCTAGATCCGACAAACCCATATTCTAACAACATCAATGTTGGGATGAAGGTCACAAAATCTCCCAACCAAGAAGCTCTTAAACCAATCCAAAGTATTAGAAAAGGTAGAGTCAGGAACATCAAAATTGGCTTGTCCATCCTCCTTATCAGCAATGGGGCTACCATAAGAAACCTTGCAGTGGTCAGACTCGCCGCCATCCTCCAGAGCATGAAGCTCCTCTGAAGCAACCTCAGGGGAGGAAGGAAGAAAAATTTGAGTAGTATTAAAACCCTTAGCCCTATAGTCAAACCCATCAATGGGAAGCTCAACAACTATAGGGGGCAGAGGAGAAACAACAGGGACTTCAAAAGAGGAAGGAGCATCCTCCTTAGCAACAACTAGGAGAAGGAATCCCTTTTTGAGACTAGAAAATAGAGCGTTGCCACTAGTTTTCTCAATAGAACTTCCAACCAAGTTCCCCTGAGTCTTTAGACGGGCCTCCAAAAGGATATCAAAAAGAAGCTCATCCTCCTCAACCAACCCCTCATAGAGCCCATCCTCAGGACAACTAGAAGTAGTAAAGGAAGAACCATTAACAATATCTTCAAAATCAGAGTACAAGAAATCATCCTCATCCTACTCTTGAGCCCACAGGTCATCAACCAGAGAGTCAGGGGAGACTTTCACACTTTCAGAAGGAGCACCAATAGTAGAGCCACTCCACGTAGAACCAAAGCCACCATGGGATCCCTCTAGTCCAAACCCCCTTGAAGTTGCGGGAATAGGAGCAAAAAACACAAGACCAACATTAGCAGCAGCCCCATCATCATTTGTCCCACCTCCTTCATTCTCGCCATCTACAGATGCCTCAATACTAACTGGAGAAGAGTTTGAAACCCTCCTTCCCCCATTTCACTTCCCTCCCTGCTTCCACTGCTTTTGCTTCCCGCTCATGTTGTTGACCAAATTTTCAATGTTAAAGACAAAAGTGGGTCTCAACGATGTATTTTCACATGTTAGATCCTTGGTTTATGTGATATAATTTTTATATGGGTCATAACCAAGTCCTTAAATATCTTTATTTCATTGTGCTTTTGAGCAACATGTGTTCCAATTTCCTCCTTACGGTAAGTGATAAGTGAATTTTCACATAAAAATCATCCCAATTAACTATTATCCTATTGCTTTTTATCTAGTTTGGGATTGTGGGCCTTAAATAATCCCTAGCATTTATTTTTTATTAAACATTTCAGTTTATCTCAAAAAAAGAAACTCCAAATCATTTCATGACTTGAGAACCTTTTGACACTTTTTACAAAATGGATTAAGTGGTGTAACTATCGTGTTTCATGCATGACCACCTTTTTAGACACTATGGGAAACAAGTACAAGATTTTGAAAATAGCATGATAGTAAGGCCACCAAATAAATTTAATAGATTTTTTCCCAATTTGAGTGCAATCCCTTTAATCTCCAACTTTATTGTATTTTATGATACTCAAACACAAACCCAAGCTCATTAAAATCCATCATGCTAAGGGTGCTCAAATATGAGCTCACATGTATTGGCTCAAATTTGGTGGCAAAGCTTATAAAATATTTTTCAAGTCTCTACACATCAAGCATGCTATGGAATAGATGAAAGCCAACAACTCTTCTAATAGGTGGCTCATTTAGCTTCTTGTTATTTCCAATAAATTTCTAGACTATTATAAACTAGTTTTTCAATCCTGTGATGATTTTGAAGAGTGATCCTCGTGCTTCAAAGGAATTCCTAATGTTATTCATTGTAAGCTCAACCTATTACTCAAAATATTTTTGATGTATTGCTCACTCTCAAGGAGATTCACTTGATACTAGTACATATGCAAAATGATAAATACTCTTCGTTTGATGTATTCCCTTATGAATTATTCAAAATGCCACTTGATAGCTTGTGGTCTCTAATCTTCTTCAAGTTTATAAAGAAGCGATTTAAAACAATTCTCTAGGAAAATCATCAGTTAGGAAAATATTAATTTCATCCCTAGAGTTGGGGATCCCAAGATCAGCTCTAAAGTTACTAAATATTTCTTATAAATTTTTGGTCAAATACCTAGCCATTTGTATTCACTACCTACTTCTTAAACTTGTGAGGTTAGAGAAAATCAAGTTTATCAAGAGTTGATAGATTCTATACAATATTATTGTCATCCTAGAGGGCATGGAGTAGTCTAAAGTATCTTAGTAATGAATTTTACATTTAATTATCTTTATTTTGAGAATTCTTGTGCTTACATTGAGTGATATTTTATCTTAGCAATGCTTAAAGCACTCAGGTTTGAGTATTTTTTTCTTCAATATACAACCCATTTTATTGATGTGTATAATTTTGTCTCTACTTATGGTAGAAAGATGAATAATTTTGAACTCTTTCAACCCTTCAAACATGACTATCCTCTTTCCTATTATCTTTATATATTTTTTTTCTATAAAAGGACTTTGGCTATCTTCTAGTCTTAGAGTTACACAAGGTCATTTTAGAGGCATTTCTCTTCCCAATTTCACCAATTAGTTGATAATTGATCATTTCATTAATAATTATTTTCTAAACCTTAATAATGAGTCCTCATTTAAGTAAGACATGGCATGTCTCAATACCTTTTTCAAGGCCACTAGTTTGAACCTATAGTTAAGTAAAATCCAATGTTATAGATAGACCATTTTTCCTTTGTTGCATGGGTTAAGATTTTTCTTGAAAATAGTTAGGAAAAGGAGAATGCTAAATTTTATTGAAATTCCCCTTTGAAATATTTCCTTCCACTATTAGGTAATTCATTCTACATCAAGCTGAGAAAAATAAACCCCAAGCTTTTTCTTTACTTCATAAATTCCAAATTCACACCAAAGTTCTTGTTGGAAGTCATGTCTGCTATTCCTCTTGTAAGGCTACTTAGAACGCATCTTATAAAAACCTCACCAAGCTTATGCAATAATTTCTCTAGGATAACTCCAAGTAGAGTTAAGGGTTATATACCCTTCTTATTACAATAACTAATTAAAATTGTAGAGGTCAATAACATTTTGAAAGAATTTTAGATATTTAATTCATTCATCAAGGAGATCAAAGATCACTTTAGAATGATTTTATTTCAATGACCGCAACCATTTGTGGTCCTCCATCATAAACTACTTCAATTTGTCCTTAGTTGAAATGTTAGGCATTAAAGTGTTTTTTAGCTTTCCTATGAAGGTGTTCATACAATCAAAGATTTGATATCTTCTAAAAATTGTACCCCTTAGCTTGTTTGAACATAATTTCAATCTCTCCAATATAGTATTTTTGTCTATATTTTGTACATTGGAGATTTCCCTTGGTATTAAATGCTTCATAAGTTGGATTTTACAACCACCCTTGCTTGGTGGAAAGATGGGTAGAACAATTTTGACATTGCTTCAAATATTTATTCTCCTAAATTATTGTATAATATTGTTATCCCTTTCTCTTCAACTCTTAGTAGTATCAACCTCTATTAGGGTCTTAATTCCTCCCCTAACACTTGGATTTGTTATCTTAAGAAGATTTTACATTCTAGATTTGATCCAAAAAATGCTTCTTTTGGTTTGTAACTTACCAAAGCTTACCTTTAGGTGAAAGGATTCTACATTTTTTTCCTATCCAAAATATATGACCTTAAATAAACTTGAAACCTTCAAGCAACTTCTTTGTACTTGCTATAGATCTAGAGTGCTTAGAATTGGATTCACAACCTTTTCTTGTCATTTCATCCCAAATATTTTTCTTGGAAAAACACTATACTTAGATATATGATCCAACGGACTTCATAAATTACCAAATTAAGGAAAGTTTTAGATCTTTAATTCTTGTTCAACTTTGCAAGTCAATAAATAATGTTATTTTAATACAAAGAATATTTTTTTTATGTTTTCTCATAATTATAAAGTTCATTTTGTTGTATTTTATTATTTTTTCATCTCAACACAAATCGAGAAGTTTATCTTGAAATTTCAATGCCTTCATAAACTTTTCAATCATTGGGGGAATGTGTCTTGCATCATGTGTTGTATTCCTTCAAAGATTATTCCTTAAGGGCTAATACCACCTTTTCCTAGATGAAGGAGTTGGTCTCATAGTAACAATAATTTCTCACCTCCTACTTATTAGTAGATGGGTTGGATTCCTTAATTGTGTGACAATAATAGTAGACCTTCTATTTGGCCATAGTCTATTGAAGGTGGCATTAACACTGTCACCATCATGTATTTGCCTCTTACTTTGGGGTTATTTGTACATCTTCATGTCCAATAATCTAATGAAGGTTGGGTGGATCATAATCCTCCCTTGGGAAATCCTCTTAACGAGTTAATTCATGATCCTAGGATGATCTTCCACCTCTTCCCTTTGGTGCAATTGCATGTGCTTATCTAGGTGGTATTTTTTTGTCTCTAATATTTTTTAGTTTATATTTAAGTTCTTGTTTTTAGTGCATACCAACTAGCCGTGTTTTCTTGTAAACCTCCATATGTAATCTCATATTTTTTTATTAATATCAAAGAAAAATATCTTTGAAATTTGAAATTGAGAGTACGCGATTGGTTCTATAAATTTAAATACTTCAATAAAGGTAATTCTAAAAATATGATGATTTTAACCTCATTACTTGAGACAAGTTCCACTTTATTAGTTTTATTTACTTAATTAAAAGTATATATTTTAATTATTTTGTTTGGAGAATTTTAGGTTGTGCCCATATAATGCATTTCAAATTTTATTCCCTAAATTTTGTCTTTTCTTTGGATTGAAATGTAATATTATCATTAGTGAATCTATCCTCGTGTTTAGTCCTAAACACTCTCTATAAAATTGTCTAAATGTAAAATCAAGTCTATAACCACCAAGCCTAGAGGAATATGCTCTACCTTCCATTAACTACTTTTGTAAGTTAAATCTTTTATATTTTTAATAGCATATAACATGCTTAATTTTAAACTAACTGGATTGGTGATGATAAGACTAAAAGAATAAAACAATTTAATAGATAAATGATTCTTAAGATTTATTTTTTCTAGTTGGTACGTACTTGTTAAAGTAGACCTCAACAATCAATTTGAGATTGGAATTGTTGAGCTATTTCTTGTGTTAAATTTAACAATATGTTAAATTGGTATTCTTATTCTTGTGTTATTTTAATCTAGAATCACAAACGTCTATTTTTTAAAGTCTTTGATGGGTCTATTTTCAATTTTTTTCTTTTAATAATAATATAAAGAAATAAATTTATAACTAGAATTGTATGAACACCACATAAAACATATTTTGCATCTAAGATATGAACCTTAAAACCTAGTCTACTTTTAACTAAACATGTGATTTATTATTGATACCAAACTAAAATGCAATATTTGGTTAGAAAAAAGTTCAATAAGTATGAAAGAGAAAAAGGAAGAACCTAGTGAAATATTGAACTAATAACTATAACTAAGTTTACTTTCTTTCTTTGTGTTAATTTGACTCAACAACTTTTATTATATTATAGCAATATAACAATAAATGAAACATAATTAAAATTTATTTGAGTTAAGAAAAAATACACTAAATTTGGGATAGAAACATGTGAAATGAAACACAAAGGTAAGAGGAAATATTCCTATTATATAATTTTATTGTTGAGGTATGTTGAGGGAATTTAGAGGAAGGATCCTATAACTTCATAGTTTTTTTAATTAGTGTAGACATAAGTGTTTGTGATGGATGCAAGTGTCCTCCACAAGTGTTTATAAAAGAGATTATCATCTTTAATGATGAGGTAGTGAATATTGACATATGTATTGGGTTTTGATATTGGGACATTGAATTCTAATATGAGACACTAGTGTCCTTTTGAATAAAAGGAGGCTAAGTTAAGGAAATGCTTCCTACACTAATCTAAGAGGAGAGATAAATAGATAATATGATCTAAAATATTTTGTAGGAAATAAAAAACATAGTTAAATCATTCATTAAAATTTATAGTGATGTATCTTGGGAAAACCCTTTTGGAAAAAAATCTTAGTTTCCAACCATAAACCAATGTATTAATTAGAAACAATATATGTTACAATATAGTCTAGGCAAGGTTCCTTCACAAGTGACAACACCAACACTCATATCTAGATTAATAATGGTAGCATTAACAATACCTACAAAATGCAATACACAAACCTCTATCCCAATCACCCAATAAATAGAAACCTATACATCATAGCACCAAAGGGGAATCCCAAAACCATGAGCTAATACCATCCAAAAGTGGTACCCAAATCCCCTAGTCAAATTCTAATGCCCAAATCCAAATAAGAGTCCTCAAGCTAAATATAATAAATATCTTACAATTTTCATAAGAATCTACTATAACATGTCTTATTTATCCTCCCAACTTGGGCACTCTAATTTTTATTATTCAAACCTTTCAAATATGCTTTGTGATAGTCATTTTGACATGTCATAGGTTGGTGAATGTTCTCGATCAACATGTGTAACTCTCTCTTATAGATCGTGTATATGTCATAGACACTTGTATTTTTGATGTGGGATTCCTAAACTTATGGAGATCATAATTTTTAATTCAAGAATTTGATTAAGCATATTCCTTAAAATTAAAGATCTTTAAAGAGATCCACATTGTTGTAACCCATTTTAGCTATGCAATGTCTATTTTAATAATTAGAGGCCAAAATGACCTCTAGAGGCCAAAAATTGTATTTTTGTGTATTGAGATATAAGGTTGAGATATATTTCCCAACATTTTCCCACTTGTTAGTAAAAAGGGTATGTTGTACACCTTGCACAAGAAAATAATTATTTTAATTACACAAAAATAGATATTTATTTGCAGTGCATCTTTAGAGATGTTTTTAGCCATATTAAATATTTCTTCAAGGATCCACTTGTAAATTTTTATGGGACATTGGTTAGATATTTTATGTGTGGGTTGTACATTGGAAATATTTAATTGTATAAGAGTAAAATTTCACCCTTGCAATTTCACATACATTCTTGCTTTCACTTTAGTGTTGACTCCCTTAGTATCTTGAGTAGGCTCATTTTGGCCCCTACATCAGCGTTTTTTCCCTTCTCAGGATGCTCCAACACCTCTTTTCAGTAGCCACCCTTGTGTGTCAGCTTTTGTCGACTCTGGTTCTTTTCCCATTCTCATCGTTTTGTAGCGTGACGTGTTAAGACACTAGTGCGCTGCACAGACATTCGTGCGTTGCGTTAGTGTCTTGAGACATTTCAACGCTCAAACAACTTTCTCCGAGCATGCTTGCCACTTGTCCTTTTGTCGGTGGTAATGACCCGAGACACTTTGTAATGATTGAAGAAGCTCTCCTTAAAAGCAGTCTTTTCACTCCATTTGCATCTTCTAACTTCTTCTAGCTCCATTCTCCCAAGCTCTTCTAGCTTCTTCTCCATCTTTGTATTCTTCCATATTGCTCTTGCTTGCACAACTCCCTTATTGTTCACAGCACTTCCAAGCTCTCTTGGCTTCTTTCCTTGCAACACTCTTAGCTCTTGCAACTCCATCTCCCTTGTTTCATGCTTGTGAGCATCTTGGGACTCCACATCTCCTTTTTATTGCATTTCTACTTCATGATACAGGTTCTCCTCCTCGAGCGGGGATTGCTTTTATCACCTCTTTTGTGATACGAGCTCTCCTCCTTGAGTGGGGTTTGCTTTTATCACATGTTTACATCACTTGCGTAGTTGTGATCACTTTCTTTCTCCTCTTTATCTTTATCATTTATCTTGCTTTATTTTCATTTCTATCACTTTCTATTACTTTATCGCATTCTATAATTTCTCAGTAATTAGAGTAGAAGTAGTCATTTAGGAATTTTAAGTGATAAACTCATTCTCTAGTCCGTACGAGACGCTACCGTGCCTCTAGGATGCTAGTGCCCCGCATTGTCGTCCATTTCCTGCGTTGATGTCCTTTGGCTGAGAGCTTGTTAGTTTGTCTAGAAACTCTCTGTGACCCGCTATTTTGGATTCTAAAACTCTCGTTGTTGTTGTTCCTGAGGTAGTTTAGGGAAGTTCGCCCTATGAGGCTCTCTGAATGAAGAGAATTCATGAGTAGCGAATCCCCCTCATCTACATTAATATTAGGAAAACTTATTACCAAAAAGTAAATGTTGGCATCATTGGTTTTGTGTTCCCATGTTTTCAAGACACATGATTTTAGTCAATATCATTTAGTGGTTTTGTGTGAGCTTGAATCTATAAAAGCAAGCACATATTTAGTGGTTGAGGTTGGTTTTCATTTTTATTGAACTCTCTTGTAGAGTGCATATGTGAACCATGGCAGGGTATGTGTCATTGTATGGTTATCCATTATGCTTAGACACATGGAGGATGAATTGGAAGAGCTTGATATTTCAAAAGTATTCATGGATACTTTGTAAGTATATTATAATTTTTTCATTGTTGAATAATATATTGAGTGTGGATGCTTTTGGAGGTTGGTTTTTCCCTCTTGAGGGTTTTCCTAAGGTACGTATTATGCAATCTTATGATATATCTTTGATATTTGCATTATGGTTATTTTGCAAGCTTGTATGCATGCTTCACTCTCATAGGGCTATGTAGGAAATGGTTTGATCAACCTATAGTTTCCTAAAACTTGTTTAACTTCTATGTGCTCATTGAATTTTCTAGTGCATTTTCAATATTAGTCAAACTATCAAATTTCTCCAACATAACCCTTATATCCTTTACCATGTATTGAAATAAAAGTTACTATACATCAATATGATTTTAACATGTATAAGATTTTAGGTTCTTTACCAAATAAATAGAATTTTGGTGTGGGTAGAGCAAGAGGAGGATTGCACCATTTTGATCTATATTACATATGTAAGAGAAATGTATAACTTAACATGTGAACTCATCCCTGCACACATAGGACATGAGAGATCATATTTCAACTATCAAATATTGCATGCATAATCTCTAGGTAACAAGTGACATTCATAAATCCATGTAATTTTTATGTTCCTTTACACTATTGGAAGTTTGTAGGAATCCACTGAAGGTTTGGACTTCAAGAAAAAACCAAACGTTCAGTTACATGGGAAAAAATTGTAAAGAATCCTTTGTTTTTCTTTACATGTTGACACTTCCATTTGGTTTGAAAAATCTATTACACTATTTACATCTCTTCCTCCAAGAATTTGTTAGGGATTTCATCTAATTATGAAACTTCCATCGAGGGCCAACACATGTTTCAAAACTACCATTGCTTGTGAATTTCCTTCTTTCAAATTTTGACTTTAAGCTATGAAAGTAGTTTCGAGTGAAGACATCATTTAGAGAACCTTGTTGGGTGCTAACATTGGTTCAAGAACCTTGTTATTATTGTGGTGAGTCATCAAATTTTGGAACTTGTCACCTTCACTTTGTCATGTCACCAAGTCAATGATTTGGTTAAATCTTGAACTTGGATGGGATTTTGAATAGCTAGGGAAATTTGTAATTCATTAATGACCACTTCATTCCAATTAATTATATAGGGAGTTATCAAGACTTCATATATTTTATGAATCAAAGAACCTTCGACATGGTCTTATGGGGATTGAAGATCATGAGTATGCATACATCATACCCAAAGCAATAAAATAAAGGTATCTTTGCATCAATAGATTTGAAAGGATACATGAAGGAATTTATTGGGAGTTGGGGATCAAGGATACCAAGGACTTCATCTCACTAGACATGCAAATAAATTTTGGTATGAAATCATGAACCTAATAAGATAATATAGTGTGAAATGTTGGGGACTAAGAGTTGATGATTAAGAATGATTCTTAGCATTTACTTGGAAGGAAGGTGGGAAAGGAAACTCTATAAGTCCAAATTTGAAAGGATATGTAAGGAAAAGTATCAAGAGTTAGGGATTGCAGAGATACTATACCTCATTTCTAAAAGTAACAAGCTAGAGGTATTCCTGCATCTCCAACTTTGACATGTCAAAATTTGGGGATCAAAGGAAAATTATAATTGGACAAGAAAATACAGAAACCCAACAAGCAAAAGGGACAAATGTAGGGGTTGGAGGGTAGTTATGCTTGGATGAAAACTCTAAAACCTCAAAAATATGTTAATACTTAGAAAAATTACCAAAAACACCTTGGGCATAGAACTTGTGAGATTTTGACAACTTAAAATAGCTAAAGGGAACACGAAGGGGTGAAGGAAAACAACACATATGAAAAATTTGACCAAGGGAGACCCATTAGGAATTACCTTAGATCAATTATAAATGATAAGATAAATAAGGTCAAAATGCATAAGGGGGCTATGACTAAAAAAATGGAAATAGTCAAATTAGATGTTTTTTTTATTAATACAACATTGGACTACCCACTAAGAGATTATTTGGAAGTTTAAATCAACAAAATATGATAAATAAACACATGACATAGCATATGTACATGGAGAAACCTTTTGGGAAAAAGGTTGAGGTCTAGAAGGATAAGCAACATAACTAGAAGTAGAAGGAAGAGAAGATGGAAGACAAATGTCTATGTCCTTAGATCTAGTTAAATTTGGAATAAGTTGATTATAAGGGTGGTAGAAAGGGTTTGGTTAGTAGCATGAGTTCAAATTTCTTATTCTTGTAAGCACTTTTATATACCAAATAAGATATCATGATGCTTATTGGATAGACTCATAGGTTTATGAATGAAGCTATTGATGGTAAAATTCCCCAAATTTGAAAGAGTTTGATACTCATTACATAGTACAATGATCACCTCATTAATGAACTTGAGACATAGGTGAAGCACATATTGGCCTTTTAGAAGATTACTAAAGTGGCATAGAGTAGGAATAATATGGCATAAAGTAACTCCTTTAGACCCACTTTAATAGGAAGAATAAGGAATCTTGAGGAATCAACAAAGGTCCTATTGAAGCATTTCAATGCAACCTCGGATGCAACATACAATTCCCAATGAAATTGTGTATTAAATAGGAATCCACTTTGTGACAATGTTAAAGGCACACAATGGATCCAAAAGGATTCTAATAGAAAGCCTTGAGTTTTCTATACCTTAATACAAAGTATCTTAATAATTATTGCCCAAAATCTCTAAAGAAAAAATCTAATGAGAGGAGAAGAGGAAGAAAAAGGTTATGCGTTAAGAGCACCAACAAAACTGATGTAGGAGCATCTAAGATGAAGAAAAATATTGCATCAAAAAAAAAAATCTGAATTATTTCTTTTCAATAAGGGCTCGATTGGATGGAATTCTGAGTATGGAAGTCCATAGAGTTCATGTTTTACAGTAAGCAGCATGAAGGAGGACGAGCTTCATCATTTAGTGTTGGCCAACATACTCATTGGTGTGAATTGAGAATATCGGTGAGACCCTGTTTCATGTCTCATAGACATACCAATGGCGAAAGCAACAACAATTAATAGGCACGGAGAACTCACATCAGTGGGAAGTTCACATATCATCAGGATGACATTCAGAGTCCCTCTAAGGATCTAGGTGGATATGTTCACCAAAAAATTGATTGTTCCAAATGCTCAAGAAAACTGTGCCATGCCAAAGTGCTTGTCGAGATGATTCCAATGCCACTTGAATCACATCAAATAGAGTTTGTACACAAAAGTTATGGCTGGCCAAAGTTTGTAGAAAAAAGGGTTGACCAGGACAGTATGGATGTTGACGTTAGCAATGCTGATGTGGTAGGCATAGTGGCAGTTGATGGCATGGCATGACATGTGGCAGACACATATGATGTGGTGATAATGTGGACCAGCTGTGCTCTAACACGTGGCAAGTGACGTGGCACTGACAACAAATCAAGTATTTCCACATGGACCAATGAAATGGTGTCACATGGCATCTTAGTGGCACATCGACAATCATGGTTTGATAAAATTGGGTTTGTGGGGGGTCAAACTCTTGACCTACCCTTTAAAAGTTTCAAGCACCACCATTAAACCATGCGATATTCTCGGGATATCATAAAAGTCACTTTCTATTTATTATGCGACAAAGCCTATTTTGAGGGGGCAATGGGTTGAACCACCAACCCCTACCCTACAAATTTCAATGGATGTCAATGTGCCATGCGCGTATGATGGGATATGTCAGTGGTAAAATCAATTTAAATTAGTACATCTGCCTAATATTATATAAAAAATGGGGGGGGGGGGTTTGGCAGTTTGAACCACTGACCCGCAAAATAACAATACCCTCTATAACAATTGCACCACACACAAGATCTCTATTATAGCATGTGTAAAAATGGGTTTTGATAAGTTGAAATCTGTGAGCCCTATGTAAAAAGTTTGAACCACCCATATATGATAAACTTTGGTAAAAGGAGCCCAATTTCTAGGAGATAGGGATTCAAATTCGAGTGAAAAAATATATGGGAAATCACATAGTTAAACCCTATATAACATTTGAAAATGTATTTAAAGGGGGGTAGAGGGTATTGGATTATTAGGATTTTGATAGTGAAATTATTCAACTCTGTGCAATTAGGGGTTTTAAGCCAAGTTTATTTGTACTTGAAGGAGGGGGATTTTCTGCATTTCATTATCATCTAAGGAGACTTGTGGAGGCTTTGTAACATATTGAAGTGCCTTGTAAACCATATTTGGAGCATAATCAAGGATCGGTCACTCCATTGGAGAGGGGCCCAGAGATGTAGCCATTGAATGAACTTTGTTATCAACTTGTTGTCTTTTGTCTTCTTTCATATATGTGATTTCCTATATCTATTATTTTAATCATTTAATGTCTTTTAAATGAAATTTGAATTAAGTTTAAGACGTTGAATATTGATTTGTATAAGTTGACATTTACTTAGCAACCATCATAGATCCTAATAGATCATTCGACAGAGCGATAATGTGTACCGAGGTGACAATGGGGTTTCAGACTGACATGATTAAACTTCCCTTTGATATCCTGTTAATGGGGAGACATACATGTTTCAGTGAGAGGTCATGAAGGGTTTGTTCGACATCCCGATAGGAGCTTCTTCATTAGGACCTAGTCATATTGGGGTGAGAGGATTTGAAGTCCCCTGGACACTGTGACAAAATTTGAAGGAGGTTGGGGTATGGAAGCCACAACCCTACGATAGTTTAGTGAAGGAGTTTGTAGTATAGCAGTACAAACCCTGCAATCCTGCGACAGTCCATGAAGAGGGCCCGTGGTATGGCAGTAACTCGTGAACACCGCGATGGTCCTTTGGATGGACCGTGGTGGAGCGGTACTATGTGGTATTGTGGTAAATAGATCGGTTAAGAACAGATGGTGATAGGCAGACAATGATGTGTTCTGAACAAATGGGTCAAATGACGTGGTGACACGTGTTCCATTGTGAACCATTGATTTCACATCTCTACTGTGAATCAACACGATTTTGGTTTGTGATTGGCATCATCCTAACAATTAAGCATAGAGACAAAAATGATTACCTAGTGAAAACAAATAATAATTGAAGTTACTGTTAACGATGTAATTTCCTGGGAGATCTCAGTGTTCATTAGGCGACGAGATAGTAATACGACAATGTGAGGGAAGAGAATGCTTATAAGATAAGTTGAGCTAGTGAACAGGAGGGAAGGAGAGACCAACATATAGAAACAGAGAGAAGGTGGTGAGTGGTAGGTGGTTGTGGGATTGAAGAGAAAAGTTGAAAGCCAATTTGCATGTTTGATCGACATCTTTGTAATCAAGCAGCCCATGTAAAACTATAGTTTTTTTCCATTCCAGAATAATAAAATATCAATGTTTATTTCCTGCATTTTGGTTTTTATTTTTGTGTTGTTGTGAGTTTGATAAGGTAAGCGGAGTAACCTTCATCAAGTGGTATCAGAGTAGGTTGTCTTGAGTCTGTAAATAGATCGAGCTAAACATGAGGCAATTTGCAATAGGACCTGTGAGTGTGGGTTGAGATCAAAATTTCTCATAGACCTGTCCATTACGGCAGAGGTAGAGGTAGAGGCAGAGTGATAGGGAGTGGGGTTGGAGGAATCAATCACTGATTCCTGCTCTAGGCCTTTCCTTGTAAGACCTCCTTGGTGTTCTACTTCACCAATCTAACCTCTAGGCCCCTATACATGTCTAGGTGCCCCTAGTTTGTCTTACCAACCCCTCTTCTATCAATAAGCTGTCCTCCTACCAAGCCAACCTTGGTGCTTGCAATATACTCTCCATTGGCCCTTACTCTTCCCTAAAGACCAAATAACCTCAACCTTATGCTAGATTATTTTAGGGGTGTGAAAGTGTTGCAAAAGCTTCAAAATGGCCTATCTAGGGTCCTTATGCAACCACAAGCTTCCAAATTTCCATCGCTTTCACAAGGTTTCTTTCCTAGGGTTTGAAAGGCTACAAGCCTAGAGCCCCAATTAGGCCTCTTAACAGGGATAAAATACAATTTTCTTTAAAACCCACCAAAGACTTAGGTTCTTTGTTAAGAATTTTTGTTTCTCATGCCAACACCTCAAGGATTCTTAGGGTTTCAGATCTTGCACAGGCCATACGCTGTCCACATACAAAACTGACCCAAAAGCTAGGGTTTTCAAGTTTTTCAAGCTGTTTTCAGACTGTCAAGAAGTTCTCCTACCAAATGAAATGAAAGAACCTCCTCCCGGCTACCATGCATTTCTAGGAACCTCAAAAAAATTCACAAAGAATAATTTCTTCCAAATCTCAACTCCCCTGCAAGTTATGAGTCTTTTTCTCCAAGTCTGCCCCAACCGGACCTGCACTGGCTCGCCTAGGGCATCATTGTGCTAGCAACTCCTGCACTGCCACAAACCCTACAAGCTAACATATTTACACTAAAGGAGCCTAGAAAAAAATACCAAAGGGCCGTACAATTTGTACAGTGGGGAAGTGCACTAGGACTCCATTTCCTCAAACTACCTGATTCAGGCCAGAAAATGCAAAAAACTAACTATATACAAATAAAAGATGGAAAATGATTTGTAAAAACAAACAGATGGCACTCCAAGCTTGCAAAATATCAACACTACATTCTATTAACAAGATAACAGAAAGTTTACTCCATTAAAGCTCAAAATGAAAGCAAAATACAGAAAACTGTCTCTCCAAATGCTGTTTCCTTCAGCTTTACAAAATATACCTCTAACAAAAATTCCTCCAACCCTATCTCATGGTCGAGCCATGTCTTAAATAGGCCCTCAAAACAACTAAGTTCTTCTTTTCGAACCCATAGATGACCTAATGAAACAATTTATAAAACCCAATGTGTTTTCAAACCTTTGACAAGGTTGGCAACCTAGACAAGTTAGAGCTTCAAAACCCATTCAAGATTTTCACCTCCCAATCCATTGATCATAATAGATCAAGGTTTATTCCTACTCCACCAAATGCTAACAAAATGGTCAACATGACCTTATGACAACAAAACAAAATCTGAACTTCCTTCTAGACTTCAGGAAAACCCAATGTTTCCCAGGTGCTCCTGCACCATTCTCCCCCTCTCAGCACAAACAACTAAGGAATTTTAGGAGAGATCAGAGACATATCAATTCCTTGCTTCTTAAAGTCTACTTCTTCTACCCAGGTAGCTTCAGATTCATTTATGTTCTTTCATTTGACAAGATGCTCCATGTACACCTTGTGCCTTGTAGCCTTCTTCACTCTTGACTCCAAGATCTTCTCTGCTTGTAGCTTGTCTGGAGTTGGTAGTGGTATGTTGCTGACATCCTTGAATATCTCTTTACTGTCCTGATTCAAATCCTTGACTGTCCCCTTATACTTGATCAAATCAACAACATTGAATACTGGTGAGATGCCTAGATCAGTAGGTAACTCCACCTTGTATGCATTCTGCCCATACTTGGCCAATATCTTGCAGGGTCCTACTATTTTCATTTGTAGCTTGGTTGAAATTCCTTTCTGCAACCTTGATTTGTTAAGGTGGACCATAACATAGTCCCCTACTTGAAATTGCACATCTTTCCTTGACATATTTTCCTTCTCCTTCACTTTTTGTGTAGCCTCAGTAACTGTCTTCTTGACCTGCTCCTGGATCTCCTTCATGGTATAATTGAAGTCTTCTGCATGTCCACTCCTATTCTCCATAGATCCAAGGTCTCTGAGCTCACAAACGCCTCTTGGGTGTATCCCATACACAACCTCAAAAGGAATTTTCCCTGTAGTTTGATTTACACTATCATTGTAAGCATACTCAGCTTGGGAAATAACCATATCCCATGTCTGTCCATATTCTTTAGTTAAGCACATCAAAAGATTAAACCAAGCACCCTGTTAACCACCTCTGTTTGACCATCAGTCTGAGGATGGTAAGTTGATCCAAATGACAGATTTGTACCCAATCTACTCCATAGAGTCTTCCAAAAGTGACTCATGAACTTCACATCTCTGTCTGAAACAATGCTTAGAGGCAAGCCATGGATCCTTACAACCTCCTTGAAGAAAAGGTGAGCAATGTAGCTAGCATCATGAGTAGTTTTGCAGGGAATAAAATGACTCATCTTGCTGAATCTGTCTACCACAACATAAACACTATCAAAATCAGTCTTGGTCTTAGGAAGACCTACCACAAAATCCATGCTCACACACTCCCATGGTCTATTAGGAATGGGAAGGGGTTGATATAAACCAACATTGCTAGCTCCTCCCTTAGCTTTCATGCACACAACACACTATTCTACATACCTTCTAACATCTCTTGCCAACTTAGGCCAGTAATAGAATCTTTGTACTAGCTCTAAGGTTTTATCGATGCCAAAATGCCCACTAAGACTGCCATTATGCTTTTCTTGAATCAGATTTTCCCTCATTGAACCTCTTGGAACACATAACTGATTGTCCTTAAACAACAACCCACTTTGCAAGGTATACTTAGAATATTGGCTATGGAAATGGTTCTCAAAGTTAGAACATACCTTATAGGCCTCTGAAAAGTCTTCATCCTCTCCATATAGTTCCTTGAAACTCTCTATGCCAATGCTCTTGAGTTGTATCTCTTGCACTGTCAACAACCTTCTGCTTAATGCATCTGCCACCTTGTTCATTTGTCCTTTCTTGTGCTTGATGGTAAAAGTAAAAGCTTGGATGTATTCCCTCCATTTCAAATGCCTGTTACTTAACTTCTCTTGAGTATTGATAAAACTAAGTGCTTGATTATTAGTAAAAACCACAAACTCCTTGGGTAACAAATAATGCCTCCACTTCCCAAGGGACTGCACTAAAGCATATAACTCTAGATCATAAGTAGAGTAATTTTGCTTTGCTTCATTGAGTTTTTCACTAAAGAAGGCCACAGGTCTACCTTCTTGACTAATTACTCCTCCTGCTGCTACTCCACTTGCATCACACTCAACTGTGAACAACTTGTCAAAACTAGGCAATAATAGAATAGGTTGAGTTGCCACTTCTCGTTTCAGTTTTTCAAACCCTTTCTCAGCCTCTTGAGTCCATTTAAACTTTGTTTTTAGACCACCTTTGATAGTATCTAGGACTGGTGCACATATTCCACTAAAATTCCTTATGAATTTTCTATACAATTGGGCCAATCCATGAAAACTCCTTACCTCTATTGCTGTGGTTGGTGTAGGCCAGTTTAGGATGGATTCCACCTTGCTTGGATCCATCTTTAATGAGCTTTTGGATACTACAAAACCCAAATAAACAAGCTCTTTCTTGAAGAACTCACATTTCTCAAGGTTGATTGCAACTTCTCCTCTTGCAACCTTTTAAGAACCATCTCCACATGCTTGAGGTGTTCTTCTGCTGTCTTACTAAAAATCAGTAAGTCATCAAGATATACTACCACAAAGATCCCTGTGAAATCCTTAAGCACTTCATTCATGAGTCTCATGAACGTGCTAGGGGAATTTGAGAGGCCAAATGGCATCACCTTCCACTCATATAACCCATCATTTTTCTTAAAAGCTATCTTCCACTCATCACCATCCTTAATTCTGATATGATGGTATCCACTCTTGAGATCCAACTTTGTGAAGAACTGAGCACCTCCAAGACAATCCATCAAGTCTTCAATTCTAGGAATAGGAAACCTATACCTAATGGTGATCCTATTTATTTCTCTAGAATCAGTACATAACCTCCACTTACCTCCTTTCTTGGTTGCTAAAACCACTGGCACTGCACATGGGTTGATGCTCTTTTGAATCAATCCTTGATCCAATAATTCTTGCACTTTCCTAGCTACCTCCAAATTCTGATCTGGTGTGAGTTTGTATGCTGCTTTGTTAGGTAATGAAGCTCTAGGTATGAAGTCAATTTGATGACTTATGGCTCTCTTTGGTGGTAGAGTTGCAGGTGTACCATCACTAACTATGCTCTTGTACTTATCCAACAAGTTTAGGACTGCTCCAGGTATGACTGTCTTTTCAGCCTTTTCTTCCTCTTTGGATTGCATCATGATCACATATCCTTCATCCCCTTGGTGTAGGTTGGTAAGAAACTCCTTACCACTGCTCAACATGATGTTTGGTGTCTTTGACTGTCCTTCATCTTCTTCTAACAGTGACTGCAACTTGAAAGTCTTTCCATCCTTCTTGAATGATATGGTGTTCTCCTTCCCATCATACTTAACACTTTTGTCATACTGCCATGGTCTGCCTAGTAGTAGATGGCATGCATCCATGGGTAAAACATCACAAACCAACTTATCTTTATATCCTCCAATAGAAAATTCCACCGTTACTTGCTCATTAACTAAAACACTCTGCCCTTTGTTTAGCCAAGTGACTTTGTAGGGGTTAGTATGAGGTGACTTTTCTAATTTCAGTTTCATTACTACCTCCTCTGAGATTATGTTGTCTGTTGAACCTGAGTCTACTATAACCTTGCATACTTTACCAAGTATCTTGCACCTTACTCTAAAAAGAGCTCTTCTTTGTTTAGGTTCCTCCTTAACCGGCTGTCTGATCAAAACCCTGTTAAACATCAGATTCTCTCCTACCTCAGATTCTATATGACTGATCTCAGATGCCTTAGGACTCATAGTGTCCTCTTGTGCATAAGCCACTCTCTTGTCATTACTTGATGAGGAAGCTTTCTCCGGGAATCTATAAGCAGGGTGACCTATTTGATTGCAATGGTAACACTTCATGTTTGCAAAATAAGAATTACTCCTGCCTGCTCCTCTTCCTCTGTTTGAACCTCCTTGAGGTCCTCTCCCTCTGTTAAATCCTCCTCTTGAAGATGTTTCACCTCCATGCTCAGTGAGTTTTGATTCTCCATGATTCCTTTGATCATTTCCTCTACCTTGGTAGCCACCACACTGTCCTCTTTGATCTCTTTGATCTCTGCCTTTGCCTCTGCCCTTGGAAGTCTGATCTTGCTTCCTCTTGTTCCTTTCCTCAATCTTGATAGCCAACTGATAACATTGGTGTACTGTCTTGGGACTCAAAAGAGCCATCTCCTCTTGGATGTTCCATTTCAAGCCATTAAGATACCTAGCCACTTTGAGGCTCTCATCCTCTGTCACATTAGACTTCATACAAAGATTTTGAAACTCTTCAGTATAAGTGTTTACATCTTGGTTTTTTTGCCTTAGACTTTGCCTCTTCTTGTGCAATTGAATCTCGTAGTCATCTGGCATGTAGGCTTCCTTTACTTTAGCAACCATTCCTTTCCAAGTTGATATGGGTTGTTTGCCTTCTTTTTCCCTCTTTGTCTGAATAAACTTCCACCATGTCAAGGCAGATCCTCTTAGTCTTGATTTAGCAACCTTTACCTTCTGTGCTTCTGTGACTCCATCACACTCAAAATGATTCTCCATTCCTTCTATCTAGTCCATGACTAAATCGGGTTCCATTTTTCCACTAAAAATTGGTATGCCTTCAAGTGCTTTCCCACTCAAAGCTTTCAATGCCTTCAAGAAAGGCTCCTCCTTCAAAACAAGGTCAGGTGCAGGGGTCTTATCTTCCTCTGCAACCTCTTCTTCTTTTGGTATTCTTCCCTCAAATTGTGCACTCCTCACTGCTGCCTCAAGTTGGGCTATTCTTTCCCTTAATTGTTTATTGTCTTCTTCCTACTCTTCAACCATCTTAGCCAGTTCTGCATTGGTCACCATGGTGAAAGAATCACTGGACTCAACCTCTGACATATAAGATGCTTCCCAAATCTTTAACTTGCTATGATACCAATCTGATAGGGAGTGGGGTTGGAGGAATCAATCACTGATTCCTGCTCTAGGCCTTTCCTTGTAAGACCTCCTTGGTGTTCTGCTTCACCAATCTAACCTTTAGGTCCCAATACATTTCTAGGTGCCCCTAGTTTGTCTGACCAACCCCTCTTCTATCAATAAGCTGTCCTACCAAGCCAACCTTGGTGCTTGCAATATACTCTCCATTGGCCCTTACTCTTCCCTAAAGACCAAATAACCTCAACCTTATGCTAGATTCTTGCAGGGGTGTGAAAGTGTTGCAAAGGCTTAAAAATGGCCTATCTAGGGTCCTTATGCAACCACAATCTTCCAACTTTCCATCGCTTTCACAAGGTTTCTTTCCTAGGGTTTGAAAGGCTACAAGCCTAGAGCCCCAATTAGGCCTCTTAACAGGGATAAAATACAATTTTCTTTAAAACCCACCAAAGAATTAGGTTCTTTGCTAAGAATTTGTGTTTCTCATGCCAACACCTCAAGGATTCTTAGGGTTTCAGATCTTGCACAGGCCATACGCTGTCCACATACAAAACTGACCCAAAAGCTAGGGTTTTCAAGTTTTTCAAGCTGTTTTCAGACTGTCAAGAAGTTCTCCTACCAAATGAAATGAAAGAACCTCCTCCTGGATACCATGAATTTCTAGGAACCTCAAAAAAATTCACAAAGAATAATTTCTTCCAAATCTCAACTCCCCTGCAAGTTATGAGTCTTTTTCTCCAAGTCTGCCCCAACCGGACCTGCACTGGCTCGCCTAGGGCATCATTGTGCTAGCAACTCCTGCACTGCCACAAACCCTACAAGCTAACATATTTACACTAAAGGAGCCTAGACACAAATCCCAAAGGGCCGTACAATTTTTACGGTGGGGAAGTGCACTAGGACTCCATTTCCTCAAACTGCCTGATTCAGGCCAAAAAATGCAGAAAACTAACTATATACAAATAAAAGATGGAAAATGATTTGTAAAAAAAAATAGATGGCACTTCAAGCTTGAAAAATATCAACACTACATTCTATTAACAAGATAACAGAAAGTTTACTCCATTAAAGCTCAAAATGAAAGCAAAATACAGAAAACTGTCTCTCCAAATGTTGTTTCCTTCAGCTTTACAAAATATACCTTTAACAAAAATTCCTCCAACCCTATCTCATGGTCGATCCATGTCTTAAATAGGCCCTCAAAACAACTAAGTTCTTCTTTTCGAACCCATAGATGACCTAATGAAACAATTTATAAAACCCAATGTGTTTTCAAACCCTTGACAAGGTTGGCAACCTAGACAAGTTAGAGCTTCAAAACCCATTCAAGATTTTCACCTCCCAATCCATTGATCATAATAGATCAAGGTTTATTCCTACTCCACCAAATGCTAAAAAAATGGTCAACATGACCTTATGACAACAAAAAAAAATCTGAACTTCCTTCTAGACTTCAGGAAAACCCAATGTTTCCCAGGTGCTCCTGCACCACAGAGGCAGAGGAGGAAGAGATCCTCCTAGAGATGAAATTAGAGCCATCAGAAGGAAAATGGATACCTTGCAAGAAGAGGTTCAGAGGAGAGGAGTGCATTGAGAAATAAATGACAATGAAAATGAAACTAAAGAGGAAGAACATGATCAAATGGATCCTAGAGAAATGAGATTGCTGAGAGAAATATCCAGCCTTGGAAAGAAACCTAAAATGGAGGTTTCAATTTTCAGTGGAAGTTTGAATCCTGAAGAATTGATAGATTGGATCAACGGCATGGAGGAATTTTTTGAGTTTGAGGAGATTGAAGACCCTCACAGAGTGAGGTTTGCAAAGACAAAGTTAAAAGGTTATGCAAGCATATGGTGGAAAGAGATCCAACTTGAAAGGGGAAGACAAGGGAAGGATAAATTTCTAAATGGAACAAAATGGTGGAAAAATTGAAGAAGCAATTTATTCCAGTTGATTATTGTTGAAAATGGAGGTAATTATGTAGCTTAATACTTTGTAAAACTATGAGATTGTAGATGTAATTAAGTGTTCTTTGTTACAATTTCTTTGTATATGATTATCTATTTAAATTCATTTTACCAATTGTAGAAAGAGACAAAATATTGTAGAAGAATGAGACAAGAAGATAGAAGTGACACAACGTATATGTGGAGAAACCCTTTTGGGAAAAAAATCCACCACCAGAATCAATAGTGCTTGTATTATTTAACCTTAGAACAAGATTACAATAATTCTTTATCAATCCTTGTTTGAGATGCTTCTTTTTCCTTCAAAAATTATTCTTCACAACCTACAATGAACTCTCATGTGTTTAAGCATGAATCCACACATCCCATGCCATGCTTCACAAAAGTACTCTCTTAGAACTCTCTTCAACTTGCTGCAATAAATAGACAATTGTGAATTGTAAACTCCAAAGAGTTGACAATTACAAGAGGATAAAGATCCTCACAAATATCTACGCCATTCTTGTGCAAGTAGAGTTCTTCCAAGAAAAACAATGTCAAACAAAGTCCATTAATTTGGGCATCCCAAACTGAAGTCTTAACTCAACATTGATTACAAAGATATCTTGTAAGCTTCTCCTCAAAGTTGGCGCCCAAGAATGTGCCCACTTAACTCAGCGTTGTAAATATCTTTTCATGTAAAGGTGTTAACTCCAAGATCTCAACTTGGGCATCCAAGGTGAGTCCAATTCAATCTCTGTTAACTAAATCATATCTCTCCATCAATTCATGCAAACATGATGCATGATTGATCATACCCACTTAATTGAATGTAGCCACCTGTTATCTATCATGCAATTCAAGTCATTAGCATGCAACTCAAGTCAACTGAAGTCAAATACATCAAACTGAAACTAACTACATGCAACTAAAGATAGTTGAACCATAACTGAACTGAACTAAACTAAACTAAACTAAACTGAACTCCATTCACATAAATACCAATTCCTAACTTCTAGGATCTTTACATACATTGTTGAAGTGTTATCTTTCTCCAAACAGTTAACTTAACTCAAGGTGGGTTCCACCTTCCATGTGGGCACCCAATGTGCTCCTATTTTGTAGGAGCTCTTCTTAGGTGTCCCCACATGTTCCTATCATTTAGAATTAATTACAAATGTCAATTTACATGTTCATTTCATTCGAATTTAATCTCTATCTAATCCTAGTGTTGGGGAACACTTTCCAAGGACTTAGGAGATACATGAAATAATGTTTAGGATTGCAATTAAATGGCATCATATTCTCAACATTCTCCCACTTGACATTATACATTGCAATTATTCTAAACAAGGACTCATTCTTATAAATCAAGTACATGATTCAAAGCCAATGGCCTTCCTACACCAAGAACCAATACCTTTCCCAAGTCTCTATAACCATTTCTTCTATCACTGAAACCTACACCAATCTATTCATGAACACAAGCATAAAATTCAAATGATAACAAAAGACTCTGAATGACTGCCAAACTCATACCAAATTGGAATAGCAACCATAGCAAGTTGCTAGCTCATCCAAAACTGTCATAGGTAGAACTTCATGCTATCAACATAGCAACCCAAATCTGCAAACATGTCCCTGTATATCCACCATCCTACAAAATAAGACTCCAAGGTAACTGTTACCCATTTTTCACCTATGGGCTCAATCAGCTAGGGTAACCCATGCTTTCAGAGATTTTTGAAGACCAAATGGAGGAACACTTGCATTAGGATCGCATTTTTCTAACTTGTTTACTTCTTGTGCAGATGCAGGGGAAAATGATGTTTAAAGAATTCGGCACATGGATTAAATGTGGCTCCCAAGAGGGTTGAGCCTAGCGTGCATGCCTTCAGTTTAGGGGTGGGTTTTCTTTTTTATTTTTTCCCTGTCTTTCCCCCTTTCCTTTTGCTTTCTTCTTGTCTTTTCCTTGTTCTATCGAGGGCGGAACCGGGTTGGAACCCGAACTTGGAACTTTTCCAAGGTTCCGGTTCCTGTTTCTGATCCAGTTCTAACCCCATTTCTGTCATTTCGTGTTTTGTCAGGCCCCCCTTTTCTTTGTTTCTTTTGGGGGTGGAGTCAAACCAAAACCAAACTTGGAACTTTTCCAAAGTTCCAATTTCTGTTTTAGTTCCGGTTCCGGTTCCGGTTTCGTGCTTGTGTACGTCTCGTTCTCTTCTTCAACCTTGTGTTTTCACCGTGGGGTAGTTTTTCCCTTTCTTTTCTTCCTTGTCCTTTTTTCCTCTCTTCCTTGCCTTTGTCAGAGGTGGGTTCGGGATGAAATCCAAATTTGAAACTTGATGAAAGTTTCAGTTTTAGGTTTGTTTCTGCCCCCGCTCCCGCTGTGTTTGGCCCGGGATCGGTTTTGGTTCTGATCCCGCCTTGTCTCTTGCCTTGTGTGTTTTCTTTCCTTCTTTGGCAGGCCCAGGCGCGGGCCGAAACCCAAACTTGGAACTTTTCCAAAGTTCTGGTTCCTGCTTTCGTTCCGGTTTCGACCTCGGTCCCGCTCGTTCTTCTTTCTTTTCTTCATGGCTTGTGCTCGGGGGATGTTTCCTCCTTGGTTTCCCCTTATTTTTTCCTTTTCTTCCTTCATCCCTCATGTTTTGTTGGGGATAGGATCGGAATAGAATCTAGACTTAAAACTTAAGGGAAGTTTCAGGTCCGGTTTTGGTTCTGGTTCCGGTTCCGGTTTCGTCTTGACCCCACCTCGCCAGTTTTACAAGGGAGTTCCGTTGAAGGTTGGCCTCAGTCAGTTTGACATATTTATCCTCTAAGGAGAAAGTCGGAAAGACCTTCCGGATGTCTTGCCAACTAGCAAGGGATCCATCAAGTCTGAATGCTTCACCTACAGATTCCTATCGGCGAGACAAAATGATTGTCTCGGCGACTAAAAGTTCCCCATCGGCATGAGGATCTCCTTTGGAGAAAGGTCCCAGCGAAGAGTTAAAGTCTCGCCGACAACAGTTGGTTTAAAGTCATTGGGGAAACTCTTTCCGGAAGAAATACTGTCGGTAAGAAGTCTTACCGATGTGAGAAAGTCACACCGACTGCATACACTTCGGGGTAACACAAGAGCTCGATGTGATGTCTTAGCAAAACTAACATGTCTCGCCGACAACGCTTTATGTTGAACTCTTCGGCATGGAAATTTGAGCTTGCTAAGAGGTCTTGGTGACCCGGTAATGTTTTGGTGACAGTAATGAGCTCCACGGAGGTCTTCCTGACATTTGACATTGGTATAGTTTCCATCCATCGGCGAAAGGTCTTGCCGACATGGCCATGTCTCGGCGAATGAAGGTGATCTCGGCCAAGGACACAGGTATCGGCAAAAGGTCTTGCCGAGTTGGTGATGTCTCCCCGACCGAAGAAAGTAAACTCATCGTCGAAAGATAAGGAGCCCGGCGAAAGGTCTGGCCGATAGGCCAATGTCTCGCCGACAACAAAGGGGCCTCGCCAAGAGTTGAAGCCGTCACCATGTTGTCCCAGCGACTAACCAAAGTCTTGCCGAAGAGGAACCAGCTCGGGGAGAAAGATCCAACATCGGTGAGAGGTCTCACCGACCAACAGAGGGTCTCCCCGACATAAAAGACATCGATGTAGCTTCCAGTCGTCAGAGTAATGTCTTGCCGACATGGTGTGGTCTCAGCGACTAAAGCGGGTATCAGTATGACTAGTGGACCTCGCTATGAAGTCTTCCCGACTTGCCAGAGTCTTGCCGAAAGAAATGTAGAGCTCGATAGAATGGGGTGTGTTTGGGGAGACTTCATTCAACTCCTGTCGAAGCTGAGGGGTCTCGGGGTAACCTTCTGCCTTCGGTAAAATGTCTCACCGACACTCGGGTTTCTTGTTGAATGAAGAGGAGCTCAGGGAGATGGCGAATGAACTCGAAAAAGGAGACAAAAGGAAGCTCGGTGAGAGGTCTCGCCAACCAAAGAAGGTTTTCTCGATATGAAATGAGCTCGCTAGGAGGTCTCACCGACCTAAAAGGGTTTGACCGATACAGAGTGAGCCCGGGGAGAAAGATCTCGCAGCACTATGAGATCCTGCTGACTCGGTAGTGTCTTTCCGACATGGATGTGCTCGCTGAGAGATGGGGGCTCACTAGGAGGTCTCCCCGAAACATGTAAGGTCTGGATGACATGCGATCCCTCTGAAGCAACCTTTGACCACCTTGGAGTCTACCTGGCACAAACTCGACCAATCAGAAGGCCCTAGGCAAAATCACGGGCAGTTTGACTGTTCGACTCCCCCCTGCGAATGAAATCAACGGAGCATGTCGACTTCGCTCTACTCTGAGATTGAAGGTGATCAGTCAGTAATGATGCTTGAGTCTAGTGAATAGATCTGATGCTGCTTCTTGAAAGGGAGGTAGCCAAGAGTCACAATAGCAGCTGGAGATGTCGGCTGGAGAAGTAGAGCGGCATTAATGACCATGTCACAGAGCACTCAAGGCGACCCTGACGAAATCTTAATGGCGGACTCAAGGGCTGCAAGTTAATAACGATGGCTATAAAAGATCTAAAGACATCCCTAGGAGGGATCTCTTGCCGACATGGAGGGGGGATGCGCATTGAATGTTTCATTGACTTCTTTCCAGGCGCTTCTAGAGCCGACGTGTCCAGGCGCCGACTCATTTTTGAAAACCCTAATGCAGAGGGCCGACACTCTCTTGTATATATGGAATTTTTTGCCTCTTTTAGAGGCAGTTATGACTTGCATATTCTTTTGTTCTTGTGACTTCTGTAAGTCCTTAAAGGGGAATACTGAGTTTTGTAACTCATTTACAGACATTGAATGTATAGTTTCACCTTTTGGAGATCAAATAAAGAAAGCAACTTCTTCCTTCTCAGTTATCTGTTTCATTAAGTGTGTTGAATGAATGATAAATTTACATGTGATTTTTTCTTATTCCTTGTTAATTGTCTCATTAATAGCACTTTTCAGCAGAGGAGATGTGTATATTGTAGGTTATAGGTTATGTTAGTGATGCAAATGGTTTTCGTTGTGAGGAGAATTTATCATCCTTCTAGGACTACATGTATCATAGCTTTCTTATAAAAAATTTATGCGATATCATATGAGTATTGAGTTGTGCATATCAACTTTTACTAGTCGATTGAAAATTGTGTGCTAATCAGCTGTTCATGTTTGAACAAATTTGGTGTATCACCATAGGAGTAGTTTTTTCCAATTTATGTATTCTTTCTCCCTTTATCTCACAAGGATCAAGTAGTTAGGTGATACCAAAGGAAGTTGGTCTTCTCTGGAGGTTGATCTCTATTTGCAAGAAACCCACATCTTTAGAGGTCTTCCCATGTTACACTGAGGTGTTGAACACCAGGTTCAACAGGGTGCAAATTTCATGTGATAACAGTTTTGGCACGCCTAGTGGGACAAAGTTAGAAGTAAAATTCTTGAGTCTTGCTGTTTTGATGTGTTGATAGTAAGCTAATAGCCTTTTAGAGGTTGTGTTCAAGCATATCTGGCGACTTTGCGCAGAGGAAAGGATCAATGTGCTTATTTATATGAGAAAAATAGAAACTAGAAGTTTGAAAGTTGTAGAGTTTCTGCATTTATCTCCTCCAAGAAGAGAAGGGAGGACTCTCAGGAGGACTGTTCCTTCTCCTAGGGTTCAATCGACACCACCTGGTGTTGTTGACAAGACACTATTTTCATATGGAAGGAGAAGAAGAGACCCTCAAGTTAGGCGTTCAACATCTCCTACTCTTAGAACAGTATTTTCTGCCTCCTCAGTAGGGGCTTTCAATTGTTCAATATATAATATTTCTGCTTCAGCAAGCAATCCAACGCATTCTAGCTCAATGGTAGCGTCAAGGGCCTTTGCTTTTGTACCATTCAACCAAGGTAGTCCCCTTAATCTAGTGCAACATGATGATATTCCATTAGCAGCATTAAAAGGGTTATCCGAGTTCACTGGAGAAGGACAAGTGACACCTTTTGAGCACATCAGAGATGTGGCATCATTGTGCAATGTGTATCATGTGACACAAGAAAATGTAGCTGTGAGATTGTTGGCTACATTTTCAAGAAGAAGGCGTTGGAATGGTTTAGAAGCTTGCCAGTGGGTTCTATAAGAACATGGGATGAGCTTGGTGATGAATTTACCAGATTTTTTGAGGAAAAATCTGATCACCATTCTTTGGTAAAGCAGTTAACAACCATCAAAAGAGCCCCACAAGAACAAATGGCGGACTTCAATATCCGATTTCAAAAAACTTGGAACAGAATACCTGCTACGGCAAGGCCTTCTACTGATTATGCATTCTTATATTATTTGAAAAGTTTAAATAGTGATATCGTAGTCATGATACAGTCCATGGGGGGTATTTCGTTACCTCAAGCTTATAGCATAGCTATTAAGGCAGAAAATAACCTCATTCAGGTAGGTAAATTAGCACCTAGGCCACCTATGCCCTATTTCCCTGAAATTCAATCAAATATGCCATTGCAAATGCCCTCTTTAGCCCATTTACTTGCTTTTCCAGCATTACCCATAGCCGCAAGCCAGGAAGTATCAGTTGCAGGACCATCGAGTGAATTGCAAGAGATCAAGTCTAGTCAGCATAAGATAGAAATAATTTTACAAACTATGGGAAATGAGTTGATCAGCATGAAGAAACAGTCTCAAGGGGCAAGGCCGATTTTCCAACAGCAAAACCAACCGCAAGGTCAAAATGTAAATCAGTCCTATCAAAATCAGGGATATCAGTATCAACAAAACATGCAACCTTATCAAGGTGGTTATTAGAGGGAAAATGTTAGTCAAAGGCCATTCCAATCTTATAATCCAACTCCTCTCAATGCTGCAAGTCCGGTGAAGGATATGGTTCCAGCCCAGAATAACTTTATGATGGAAAATGAATGGTGTCATTCGTGCAATCAAGCACATAGCCCAACCTCATGCTCAAATGAGGTAGTTAATCAGGCCTTTATGGTCCAAAATGCTGTTAGTCCACAGCCGGGTACACCTGCTAATATACCCGAACACCAACCGGATATATATTTTAATGAGACTGCCTTTTTGAATTGGCAAAGTGGAGAGTTTTGTGGTGTAAATGTTGATTCTACAATTGCAGCCAATACACGAGCTAAGAAAAGAGCTTTAGAGGTGGAGCAATCAGCTGATAAAAACAAGGGGCCTGCAACTGTAGAAGCATCACCCACCCTATTCTTAATGTATCAAAAGAGACTACTGTCTTACCAATCAATGGGCAGCCTCACAAGAATAAAGAACCAGTTACTGCTAAAGTACATTAGAAGGTACCTTTAACTGTACCTTATAATATTTGTGACAGCATGAAGAAGATGAATGTGAATATGACCATGTGGGACTCCTTAAGCATTCCAGGACAGGTTGATCTACTTAAAAGGGCATTAGTTGAAGATAAATCCTGAACAAGTTGCTGCTGATTCCCAAAGAGTCGTGATGGCTAACGATGATCAAGAGAAAGTTGCTAATCCCAGTAGAAAAAGGGAATCTGTGATTCAAGGTAAGAACGTGAGACCTCCTCTGTTCTATGTTTCATTGATTATGGGAAAAAAATTAGTGCACAATTGTATGGTAGATAGTGGTGCTACCTGCTCTGTGATGCCCAAGCAAGTGGCTGCTCAGTTAGGTTTGAAGTATGAACCTTTAGAAAAAAGAGTAGTTCAGTTGGATGGTTCATCTATTAATATAATGGGTCTTATCAAAGATGCTAGCTTAACTCTGCATGCTTGCCCTAATTTTTCAATTTCCCTAGACATTTATGTGGCAAATGTGCCTCCATATTTCGGGGTATGTTTGTCAAGAGAGTTTACTGCTAAAATAGGGGGCTACCTTTCGTCTGACTGGTCTCACATGTTGTTTCGTACTAGGTATGGAACTAAAGTAACCATTAAGTCTGAGTTACTTGCAAAGGACAACATAGAACCTTATGTACCTAGTGCAATAAATGCCAATTGCATAATTTGTGAGCAAGATGAGCATGCTGATGTCTTTGATCCTCACATTACTGTCAATGACATTCCTGATATACTTCTAGATGAGTGGGCATCAGGACAAAATTCTAGTGCTAAGAGTGACTTGGTGTCGGATGCTGGTATGGGTAACTACATGCTTCAAGAAGTTGACATAGTGATGCCTAACTTGGTTAAGAGGCTAGTGAATGATTGTGATCGACAAGATGAAGTTTGGGAAATGTATTTTGATGGCTCAAGGAGCAGGCATGGCGTTGGTGGGGGTGCATTATTGGTCTCCCCAAGAGCTAAAAGATATTATGCAGCCTTTAGGTTTGCGTTTTCATGCACTAATAACACAACAAAATATGAAGGTCTCATTCAAGGGCTGAAATGGGAAAGGAAATGTGGGATTGAGTGTTTGAAGGTGCATGGGGACAGTGAATTGGTAGTAAATCATGTTAGGGGCCTGAATGCAGTTAAAAATGATGTTCTTAAATTATATAAACATAGGGTTTGGGATCTCATTGAGGATTTTCAAGCTTTGAACATCTTTTCAATCCCAAGGAAACATAATCAACATGCTGATAGATTAGCAGCTGTGGGAGCTCAGTTTGACATTATGAACAATGTAAGCAAGGAATGTAATCAGCAGCACATCAAGGTTGTTATTAGGCCTTCAGTGCCCGACAACAATGTTAACTGGCAGGTCTTTGAGAGCAATGAGCAGATTCTGCAGTTTCTACTTGAAGAAGACATGTTTGCAGCATCAAACCAGGAGAGAATGAAACATCAGTATGGAGACCAGGTACTACAATTGAAGAATAACAAGTTGCCTAAAGGTTTGGTCACCTTAGAAAGTATTTTCAACTCTGATGATCAGGCTAAAAGTAGTAAAGCCAACTTATTAGTTCAACAAGATCATTATGAGGACTTGGAAATTGCACCCAAGAGAAGCCTCAAGATAGGAAAAGTAAACACTACTATTGAAAAGCAGTCTTTTCTGCAATTATTCCAAGAATTCATTGACATATTCACCTGGGAATATGAAGATTTGAAGGGATTTGATCCATGTCTTGCACGACATACAATAGAATTGGAGCCAATAGCCAAGCCCATAAGGCAGAAACAGAGGCCAGTTAATCCCAAACTGGAGCCACTAATGTAGAAAGAGGTCTTCAGACTTATAGAAAGTGTGATTATCTTTCCCATCAAGCACACTAGTTGGGTTGCAAATCTAGTTCCTGTTAGGAAGAAGGACAAAGAGCTTAGATTATGTGTAGACTTCAAATATTTGAACAAAGCTTCATTAAAGGATAGGCACCCCCTTTCGTCCATGGAGCAGATTCTTCAATGTGTATCAGGTTCTGAACGTTTTTCCTTATTGGATGGATATTCTGGTTATAACCAGATTTTGGTAAGGGAAGGAGATCAATTTAAGACTGCCTTCACCACAAAGTGGGGCACAATGGCATATAGGAAAATACCATTTGGTTTGTCTAACGCTGGAGCAACCTTCCAAAAGGCTATGGACATGGCCTTTAGCAACTTAATGTATAAGTTTGTCTTAGTATATCTTGACGACATCACTGTTTATTCCAAAAAGACAGCAGATCACATTAACCATTTGAGGCAGGTTTTTGAACGTTGTCGGGAGTTTGGTATATCATTGAACCCCAAGAAGTGTGTTTTCTCTGTTCATGAAGGAAAGCTTCTTGGGTATGTTGTATTTAGGGAAGGGATTACCGTGGATCCTAAAAGAGTTGCAGCAATCCTAGAACTACCTTTACCTCCGCATAAGAAAGGGCTTCAAAGTTTCATTGGTCGTATCAATTTTGTTAGGAGATTTCTCCCTGATATAGTAGCCTTGCTAAAACCCCTAACAACTATGTTAAAAAAGAATGCAGAGTTCAGATGGACCAGAGAAGCAAGGGACAATTTTCAAAAGATCAAGGAGGCGTTAGCTTCAACCCCAACATTAGTTAACCCAAATTTTAGTAAGGATTTTACCTTGTATGCTTTTGGTAGTTTTGATGTAATCTCTGCAATCTTGGTGCAAAAAAATGTAGAAGGGTTGGAACAACCCATTGCTTTTTTCAGTAAAGGTCTGGAAGACTATGAGCAGAAGTATACCTTCGTAGAAAAATATGTGCTGGCTATTGTGAAAAGTTTGAAGAAATTTAGACATCTATTGTCTCATAATTAAATTCATCTTCTAGTGGCACATTCCAGCGTGAAGGAGTTCTTCCTCAGCAAAGAATTAAGTGAAAAACGGGTTGGATGGATCACAAGAGTTATGGAGTATGATGTGGACAGCCAGGTCACTAAATTGGTAAGAGGCAAAGGTTTATGCCAGCAACTGGCTAATGAAGATTTTGCAACAGTAGAGGATCAACGAGACTCAGTTTTGGTCAATATTAGGACAACAGATGATAAAGCTACCAGCTGGTTGCAGGAAATGTCACATTTCTTGAACATTAGGGAATGTCCACCTAATCTGAACAGAACAAAGAGGAGGTACTACAGACTTCGGTCTATTCCTTTTGTCTTGATTGATGATGTATTGTATAGGAAAGATCATAGTGGAGTACTACTCAGGTGTATTGATAATGATCAAGTGGGTCAAATATTACATGAGTTCCATGACGGACCCCCTGGAGGTCACTATGCTACAAGGACAACAGCCTATAAGATTTTAAGAGCAGGCTATTATTGGCCTGACTTGTTCAAAGATGCACATACGTATGTCAGGAGATGTTCCAAATGTGCCTTGTTTTTAGGCAAAGAAAAGCTTGCTGCTTTGCCATTACAACCAATTCAGATAGAACATTCGTTTATGAAGTGGGGAATTGACTTCATAGGGGCAATTAACCCACCCTCAAGTGCAGGCCATCGGTGGATCATCACAACAACATATTACTTTACACGATGGAAAAAATCTTTGCCTCTGAAAGAAGCTAATGAAACAACAGTGTTGAATTTTTATGAAAACATTGTTTGCAGATTTGGAGTCCCAGATTCTATCATTTCTGACAATGCCCTGACATTTGTTGGTTTGAAGATTGCTGATTGGGCATTGAAGAATGGAATTTACTTGAACACAAGCTCCAACTATTATCCTTAGGGCAACAAACTTGCAGAGTCCACTAATAAAAAAATGATTAACATTATCAAAAGGACGCTTCAAAGCAATCAGAGGGATTGGCATACCAAGCTAACAACTGCTCTTTGGGCAGACAGAATTACCCCTAAGAGGGTGATTGGGAACTTGCCTTACATGTTAGTGTACGATAGGGAAGCAAAATTACCTATCTCTACTGAGTTGCCCGTTTTGGATATTGCCAGTCAGTTGGTCTTGTTTGAGCATACTGATACACTTGCGTTAAGATATACTCAGCTGATGGAGTTGGAAGAAGTTAGAAACAAGGCTATGAAGAACATGGAACGTGAGCAAATACTGATTAAGATAACATTTGATAGGAGAACTAGATCAAGAGATTTCATGATGGGAGATCTTGTACTGAAGTGGGATGTTCTAAAAAGTAGGTCAGGCCATCACACCAAGTTCAACAACATGTAGTCGGGTCCATTTATTATCCAAGACTGCAAAGAACACAATGCTTACCAGCTGGCCACAACTGAGGGTGAAATGCTTCCTATCCCAGTCAATGGGATACACCTCAAGCCTTGCTTTGAAGTTTGATGAGGTTCGTCCATTGTATATATTAAGTTATGTTTTATGTTTTCACCAAGTGTTTTTTGCACTTTAGCTTAATTGTTGTTTCATTCCCTAAGTGTTGTCCTAGTACGGTAAATAGTTTCACTTTAGTTTCTTCCTGTTCTCAATAAGTTTTCAGCGGCCTACTATGTTCTATGAGTCTCAAATGAGTTACAGCCATACACAAGGCTGCTCCAAGTCTGTTTTTGAGTTTTCCCATGACTCCATGCCCAATGGATAGGCCTAGGCTACTGGTTTCCATGTTTAGTAGGCAAACATCCAGCAAAGGTCGCCAGAAATGTTACCCATTTTTCACCTATGGGCTCAATCAGGCAGGGTAACCCATGCTTTCAGAGATTCTCGAAGACCAAATGGAGGAACACTTGCATCAGGATCGCATTTTTCTAACTTGTTTGCTTCTTGTGTAGATGCAGGGGAAAATGATGTTTAAAGAATTCGGCACGTGGATTAAATGTGGCTCCCAAGAGGGTTGAGCCTAGCGTCCAGGCCTTCAGTTTAGGGGTGGGTTTTCTTTTTTATTTTTTCCCTGTCTTTCCCCCTTTCCTTTTGCTTTCTTCTTGTCTTTTCCTTGTTCTGTCGAGGGCGGAACCGGGTTGGAACCCGAACTTGGAACTTTTCCAAGGTTTCAGTTCCTGTTTCTGATCCAGTTCCGACCCTATTTCCGTCGTTTCATGTTTTGTCAGGCCCCCCTTTTCTTTGTTTCATTTGGGGGCGGAGTTGGACTGAAACCAAACTTGGAACTTTTCCAAAGTTCCAGTTTCCATTTTAGTTCCGGTTCCGGTTCCGGTTCCGCGCTTGTGTACATCTCGTTCTCTTCTTCGACCTTGCATTTTGACCATGGGGTAGTTTTTCCCTTTCTTTTCTTCCTTGTCCTTTTTTCCTCTCTTCCTTGCCTTTGTCGGAGGCGAGTTCGAGACGAAATCCGAACTTGAAACTTGATGAAAGTTTCAGTTTCGGGTTTGTTTCCGCCCTCGCCCCCGCTGTGTTTGGCCCGAGATCGGTTTTGGTTCTGATCCCACCTTGTCTCCTGCCTTGTGTGTTTTCTTTCCTTCTCTGGCGGGCCCGGGTCGGTGAACTTGGAACTTTCCAAAGTTTCGATTCCTGCTTCTGTTCGGTTCTGACCCCGGTCCTGCTGTTCTTCTTTCTTTCTTCGTGGCTCGGGGGATGTTTCCTCCTTGGTTTCCCTTATGTTTTCCTTTTCTTCCTTCATCCCTCGTGTTTTGTTGGGGGCGGGATCGAAACGGAATCCAGACTTAAAACTTCGGGGAAGTTTCATGTCGGGTTTTGGTTCCGGTTCCGGTTCCGGTTTTGTCTTGACCCCACCCCGCCAGTTTTACAAGGGAGTTCCGTTGAAGGTTGGCCTCAGTCAGTTTGACATATTTATCCTCTAAGGAGAAAGTCGGAAAGACCTTCTGGATGTCTTGCCGACTGGCAAGGGATCCATCAAGTCTAAATGCTTCACCTACAGATTCCTATTGGCGAGACAAAATGATTGTCCTGGCGACTAAAAGTTCCCCATCGGCATGAGGATCTCCTTCGGAGAAAGGTCCTAGCGAAGAGTTAATGTCTCGCCGACAGCAGTTGGTTTAAAGTCATCGGGGAAACTCTTTCCGGAAGAAATACTGTCAGTAAGAAGTCTTACCGATGTGAGAAAGTCACATCGACTGCATACACTTCGGGGTAACACAAGAGCTCGATGTGATGTCTTAGCGAAACTAACATGTCTTGCCGACAACGCTTTATGTTGAAGTCTTCGGCATGGAAATTTGAGCTCACCAAGAGGTCTCGGCGACCCGGGAATGTTTTGGCAACAGTAATGAGCTCCGCGGAGGTCTCCCCGACATTTGACATCGGTATAGTTTTCAGCCGTCGACGAAAGGTCTTGCCAACATGGCCATGTCTCGGAAAATGAAGGTGATCTCGGCCAAGGACGCAGGTATCGAAAAAAGGTCTTGCCGAGTTGGTGATGTCTCCCTGACTGGAGAAAGTAAACTCATCGCCGAAAGATAAGGATCCCGGTGAAAGGTCTAGCCAATAGGCCAATGTCTCGCCGACAACAAAGGGGCCTCGCCAAGAGTTGAAGTCGTCACCATGTGGTCCCAGCGACTAACCGAAGTCTTGCTGAAGAGGAACCAGCTTGGGGAGAAAGATCCAACATCGGCGAGAGGTCTCACCGACCAATAGAGGGTCTCCCCGACATAAAAGACATCGATGTAGCTTCCAGCCGTCGGAGTAATGTCTTGCCGACATGGTGTGGTCTCAGCGACTGAAGCGGGTATCGGTATGACTAGTGAACCTCGCTATGAAGTCTTCCCGACTTGCCAGAGTCTTGTCGAAAGAAATGTAGAGCTCGATAGAATGGGGTGTGTTCGGGGAGACTTCATTCAACTCTTGTCGAAGCTGAGGGGTCTCGGGGTAACCTTCTGCCTTCGGTAAAATGTCTCACCGACACTCGGGTGTCTTGCCGAATGAAGAGGAGCTTGGGGAGATGGCGAAATGAACTCAAAAGAGGAGACAAAAGGAAGCTCGGCGAGAGGTCTCACTGACCAAAGAAGGTTTTCCTGATATGAAATGAGCTCTCCAGGAGGTCTCACCGACCTGAAAGGGTCTGACCGATACAAAGTGAGCCCAGGGAGAAAGATCCTGCATCACTATGAGATCCTGCCGACTCGGTAGTGTCTTGCCGACATGGATGTGCTCGCCGAGAGATGGGGGCTCGCTAGGAGGTCTCCCCGAAACACGTAAGGTCTGGCCGACATGCGATCCCTCTGAAGCAACCTTTGACCGCCTTGGAATCTACCTGGAACAAACTCGGCCAATTAGAAGATGCTAGGGAAAATCACGGGCAGTTTGACTCTTTGACTCCCCCCTGCGAATGAAATCAACAGAGCACGCCGACATCGCTCTACTCTAAGATCGAAGGTGATCAGTTAGTAATGACGCTTGAGTCTAGTGAATAGATCTGATGCTGCTTCTCGAGGGGAGGTAGCTGCGAGTCACAATTGCAGCTAGAGATGTCGGCTGGAGAAGTAGAGCGACATTAATGACCATGTCGCAGAGCATTCAAGGCGACCCTGACGAAATCTTAATGGGGGACTCAAGGGTTGCAAGTTAATAATGATGGTTGTAAAAGATCTAAATACATCCCTAGGAGCGATCTCTTGTAAACATGGAGGGGGGATGCACATTGAATGTTTCATTGACTTCTTTCCAGGCACTTCTAGAGCTGATGTGTCCAGGCGTCGACTCATTTTTGAAAACCCTAATGCAGGGGGCCGACACTCTCTTGTATATATGGCATTTTTTGCCTCTTTTAGAGGCAGTTCTGACTTGGATATTCTTTTGTTCTTGTGACTTCTGTAAGTCCTTGAAGGGGAATACTGAGTTTTGTAACTCATTTACAGACATTGAATGTATAGTTTCACCTTTTGGAGATCGCATAAAGAAAGCAACTTCTTCCTTCTCAGTTATCTGTTTCATTGAGTGTGTTGAATGATTGATAAATTTACATGTGAGTTTTTCTTATTCCTTGTTAATTATCTCATTAATAGCACTTTTAAGCAGAGGAGATGTGTATATTGCAGGTTATAGGTTATGTTAGTGATGCAAATGGTTTTCGTTGTGAGGAGAATTTATCATCCTTTTAGGACTACATGTATCATAGCTTTCTTATAAAACATTTATGCGATATCATATGAGTATTGAGTTGTGCATATAAGCTTTTACTAGTCGATTGAAAATTGCATGCTAATCAGCTGTTCATGTTTGAACAAATTTGGTGTATCACCATAGGAGTAGTTTTTTCCAATTTATGTATTCTTTCTCCCTTTATCTCACAAGGATCAAGTAGTTAGGTGATACCAAAGGAAGCCGGCCTTCTCCGGAGGTTGATCTCTGTTTACAAGAAACCCACATCTTTAGAGGTCTTCCCATGTTACACTGAGGTGTTGAACACCAGGTTCAACAAGGTGCAAATTTCAGGTGATAACAGTAACAACACACATGGACATGCGATAGAAAACCTATGAAGTAACTCACTGTAGCAAAGTGTGACCAGTCCAAGAGAGGTTCCCCTCTCATACATAACACATATACCTTTTGGAACTCCCACTGCACAGGTAATGTCAAATCTGAAAACAAGATCACGACATTAACAAGTCCTCCTATAACACTTCACATAGAGGATGTGGCTAACTCCTCTATCATAGTGTGAAAGATGCATACAATGATATGCAAAATACATCTCTCATAACATAAGAACCTTCAAGAAGAAGACTATTCCCACAAAGAGAGAACCTGCAAATCAAACCATGTTCTTATACCACACTAACATGTTCCAAATTGTGTAAAGTAAGATCTCCTTCAACACTCCCAAACAAAAAGGATATCAACATCTAACCATTCAACTTATAATGAAACATGATAGACCTTAGATGTAAACCTCTCACAGAAAGTAGATCAAACTTAGCCAAACCTTCCCACAACAAAAGGGAATATGCCCAAAGCCACTAACTATCTCCCGTACCTCTCCTACCCAAATCCTCATAACTAACTCAAGTTCAAGATTGCAAGGAGAACAGTGGAAATAAATAAAATCATGCATCTACTTCTCAAGACTAATGCATAAGAGAAGACAAGATACATATTAAATAATGCATCTAATAATCAGGTGGGCAACACCTCTTAGATCATTTTACCTCTCGAGTAGACCAAGAGTGGGATACAAAATTTCCTTGTGCATACAATAGATAACCTTCTCATCAGGTCTATGATGGACTCATATCCATTTCTAGGTGTGGGCTTCTTGTTCTGTACTATTGAAAAATATTTTCTTACAAGTAACCATTCCAACATATATCTCTTAACATAAGAAATATCCGGCCTAATCCAAGTCTATCTAGTGTCCATGAGCAGCCACTAATCAATCCATGCCAACTTCAAATGCAACCTGCATAATCATGAAGCTCCAAGAAAATGATTAATACTCAAAACAAAAGAGAACTACATCCTCTCCAAAGGAAGAAAATAACACCTTTACCAAAGACTCTAAGGGTCCTTTATGAAACAAGATGTTAAAACCTCTTCAAATCACATGAAGATAACAATATCCTACCAAAGCTCCCATTGAACTGTGATACTGAGCTATACATGGCAACAAGATAAACATTAAACCATTATTGTCAAAAGCTCCCACTAAACATGTAACCAAGCTATCCATGACATCGTGATAACCATCTCCTAAATGAAGATCATCCATACATGCAAAACCATGAGCTTCAAAATCATGGACCAATACAACTAGCACAAAACCATGTGTTAAAGACCACTAAAGGTTAATCCACTAACTCTAACCCAAGAACTAGTTTTAACCCAACTGCCCTCCCCTTACCACTTGGTAGAACTCCTCTCTTACCATGCCTTTCCTTTTAGGGATTGAGCAAGCCATACCAGGTCTTACAACCATCAACCTAAATACATTATAACATACTTCTTTTACAAATCAGAAATAACTCAATAGTAAAAGTTCCCACTACAGCCAAAAACCTTCAAACTTTTAAGAGAAAGGTGCCCCAAACTCTACCCAACTGTTAGCTCTGATACCAAATGTTGAAAATGGAGGTAATTACGTAGCTTAATACTATGTAAAACTATGAGATTGTAGATCTAATTAAGTGTTATTTGTTACAATTTCTTTGTATATGATTATCTATTTAAATTCATTTTACCAATTGTAGAAAGAGACAAAAGATTGTAGAATAATGAGACAAGAAGATAGAAGTGACACAACATATACGTGGAGAAAACCCTTTTGGGAAAAGCTCCACCACCAGAATCAATAGTGCTTGTATTATTTAACCTTAGAACAAGATTACAATAATTCTTTATTAATCCTTACTTGAGATGCTTCTTTTTCCTTAAACAATTATTCTTCACAACCTACAATAAACTCTCATGTGTCCAATCATGAATCCACACATCCCATGCCATGCTTCACAAAAGTACTCTTAGAACTCTCTTCAACTTGCTACAATAAATAGACAATTGTGAACATTGTAAACTCCAAAGAGTTGAAAATTACAAGAGGATAAAACTCCTCACAAATATCTACGCCATTCTTGTGCAAGTAGAGTTCTTCCATGAAAAACAATGTCAAACCAAGTCCATCAATTTGGGTGTCCCAAACTGAAGTCTTAACTCAATGTTGATTATAAAGATATCTTGTAAGCTTCTCCTCAAAGTTGGCGCCCAAGAATGGGCCCACTTAACCCAGCCTTGTAAATACATTCTCATGCAAAGGTGTTAACTCCAAGATCTCAACTTGGGCGCCCAAGGTGGGTCCAAGTCAATCTCTGTTAACTGAAACATATCTCTCCATCAATTCATGCAAACATGATGCAGGATTGATCATCCCCACTTAACTGAATGTAGCCACTTGTTATCTGCCATGCAACTCAAGTCAATTGAAGTCAACTACATGCAACTCAAACTAACTACATGCAATTGAAGATAACTGAACCATAACTGAACTGAACTGAACTCCATTCATGTAAATATCAATTCCTAACTTCTAGGATCTTTACATGCATTACTGAAGTGTTATCTTTCTCCAAACAGTTAACTTAACTCAAGGTGGGTTCCACCTTCTATGTGGGTGCCCCATGTGCTCCTATTTTGTAGGAGCTCTTCTTGGGCATCCCCACATGTTCCTATCATTTATAATTAATTACAATGTCAATTTACATGTTCATTTCATTTGAATTTAATCTCTTTCTATTCCTAGTGTTGGGGAACACTTTCCAAGGACTTAGGAGATACATGTAATAATGTTTAGAATTGCAATTAAATGACATCCTATTCCCAACAATTATGAGTTGGAGCTGCTCAAGAGAATGTTGAATCTGAGACAAGGAACGAGGATGGTGAAGAAATACAAAGAGGAATTTTACAAGATCCTGATTAGAACAAGACATTTTGAAGAAAACAAGGAGAAAGTAGCCTATTACATTAATGGGTTGAAGCCAAGCATACAAGAGGAGTTGGAATTAGTAAGAATATACACCATTGAGGATGCATATCAATTTGCATTGAAAGTAGAAGAAATATTGAACAAAAAATTTGAGAATAAGCAAAAAGGGAAAGGTAAAATTTATATGCAGAAAAGAGAGGATGAGCAACATATTAGAGACATTAAGGACAACAAGGATGAAAGAGGTGAAAGTTCAAACTCGTTTCGTGAGAAAAATTTTAGAGGAAGAGGAAGATCGAGTAGAGGATTTGGAAGAGGAGGCTTCCAAGGAACTTGTTTTCAATGCAGAGGACATAGGGCCTTTGTGTGTCCTCAACATCAAGGATGAACAAAAGACCTGAAGGTAATACTTGAGTTGCCCATGTAGATGAAGATTCCCAATCTTCACATTTTGAATATGTTGAAAGGGGTGAGTTCCTTGTTGTCAGAAGAGCCTTGTTGAATGAGAAGGAACTAGACCAAAGAAAGAACATGTTTCACACTCGATGTAAGTGTGAAGGTAAAGTTTGTAATGTGATTATTGATGGTTGTAGTAATGACAATCTTGTTTCTAAAAAGATGGTGAACAAGTTATAGTTGGAAAGGAGAAGGCACCCGCATCCATACAAAATTGTTTGGTTGCAAGATGACCGTAACGTTTTGGTGAATGAACAATGCTTGGTAAGATTTAAGATTGGTGATTATCATGATGAAGTTTTATGTGATGTCATGTCTATGAATGTTTGTCACTTGTTATTGGGAAGACCTTGGCAGTTTGACAAGAAGGCAGTGCATGATGGGTATGCTAATACTTACTCTTTGATGAAAGGTGGAGGCAAGCACAAGTTGAAACCTTTGAATAAATAAGAAGGAAAGGTATGTAATAACACTGAAAAATGCTTGGCTAAAGGAGTTAGACAATTAGTTAAAAGGGATGAAGGTGAGGATGATTCGCTAATGCAATTGGAAGCAATCGAAAGAGAGTGGAATGAGAAAATTTCAACTAACACAAAGGTTGCAGCCGAAGGTGATGAGGTAATTTCTGATTTTTATACTTTTTATGATGAAAATAAGGATGTAGTTGCAGCTGTAGATGTGTTGGAGATAGGTGAGAGTGATGAGCAAGATGTGAATGTGAAGTTGGAGTTTATTGATGATCTCTTGTTTGAGAATGATGAAGGTGAAGATTCCCTGATAGAAGAACTTGATTACTTGTTGCAGAAGGTGGATGATGAGTCACACGATTATTATTCTAACATTGTTTTGGGTGTAGAAAATCAATTTGCAGTAGCAGGGTGTCCTTCCAAAGGCACCAACAAAGTGACAAGTTGCATTGAAGACAAGGCAAAAGAGGAAGGAGGTAAGAAAGGTAATATATGACACATGTTGTGTTAAGGAAGAAGGTATGAACACCATTGATTTGTTTCATTTTGATAAAGAAAATTGGTGGGAGGTAGAGCTTGATAATTTGTATTTCATGGGGATGAGAAAAGAAGGAAAGATGAAAGGGAATATTAATGTGAAGGTGCAAGATGAGAAGAACATAAAATTTCCTATGAACAAGGAGCAAAGGTGGATTCAACATAGACACAGAGTATACAAATGTTTATGAGTCACACTCATGAAACATTTTCAAATTACCTCAGGTGTTTAATGTAGGAGCATCCGAGGCGGAGAGCAATCTTGCATTGACAAAACAAATTTGAGTTATTTTTTTTCAATAAGGGTTGGATTGGATGGAATTCTTTGGGTATGGCAGTCCACAGAGTTCGGGTTTTACAGTAAGCAACATGAAGGAGGATGAGCTTCATCATTCAGTGTCGGTCAACATACTCATCGGTGTGACTAAGAGAATCTTTGCGAGACCATGTTTCATGTCCCATCGACATACCAATGGTGAAAGCATCAACAATTAATGGGAGAAAACTTACATCGACGGGAAGTTCACATATCGTTGAGATGACATTCAAAGTCCCTTCGACAGAGCGATAAGGTGTATCAAGGTGATGATGGGGCTTTAGATTGATAGGATTACACATCCCTCTGATATCTCGGTAACAGGGAGACATACATGTTTCATCGGGAGGTCATGAAGGGTCTGTTTGATATCCCAATAGGAGCTTCTTTGTTAGGACCTGGTTGTATCAGGGTGAGAGGATTTGAAGTCCCCTTGACACTGCAACAAATTTTGAAGGAGGCTGTGGTATGGCGATATGGAAGCCGCAACCTTGCGATAGTTCGGTGAAGGAGTCTGGGGTATAGCAGTACAAACCCCGCAATCTCGTGACAATCCATGAAGAGGGCCCGCGGTATGACGGTAACCCGTGAACATCGCAATGGTGACTTGGATGGATCGTGATGGAGCAGTACCATGGGGTATTGCAGTAAAGAGATCGATTAAGAACAAATGGTGATAGGCGGACAATGACATGTGTTGAACAAATGGGCCAAATGAGGTGGCGACGTGTGTTCCATTATGAACCGTTGATTTCACATCTTTGTTGTGAATCAACGCGATTTTGGTTTGTGATTGGTGTCTTCCTAATGATGAAGCATAGATATGAAAATGATTACTTGGTGCGAATGAATAAGAATTGAAGTTACTGTTAACGATGTAACTACCTCTAAGATCTTGGTGTTCATTAGGCAATGAGACGGTACTACGACAACATGAGAGAAGAGAATGCTTATAAGATAATCCAAGCTGGTGAACAGGAGGGAAGGAGAGATCGACATATAGAGACAGAGAGAAGGTGGTGAGCAGTAGGTGGTTGTGGGATCGAAGAGCAGAGTTGAAATTTGATCTGTATGTTTGATTGGCATCTTTGTAATCAAGCAACCAATGTAAAACTGTAGTTTCTTTTTCCATTCCAGAATAATAAAATATTTGTGTTTACTTCCTGCATATTGGTTGTTCTTTTTGTGTTGTTTTTGTGAGTTTGATACGGTAAGGGGAGTACCCTTCATCAAAAACCATCAAAGGGGAATGCAAGTGAAATGGAGGTAACTTGCTAGGAGAGGATGACAAAGGTGAGGAAGTATAGATGGATCCTCAAGAGGAGAAGGAACTAAAGCTTTGGGGATGTGATCTACATCGTTCAACAAATTAAGCTGAGGGAATGAATTCGTATATATTTCCATATTTTAATTTGGCAAAGCTACAAATTCATTGCCCTTGTCATTATGCCCCTCAACATGAATCATTTTTGTATCAATGAGATCTTGCACCTTGTGATGCAAACACATACGCTTCTTTGTATCACAACTATGCACATGATGTTATTGTCAAAAGTGTTTGCATTGTATCCTCAAGGGAGAGGAAGAGAGGTGTCTAAAGGAGGGATAGGGGAAAGAGAAAGAAGGTTGGTAACAATGAGTTGGTTCACAATAGATTGAAGAGGCTCAACAACATGAGTGAAGTGGTTGTTCAATTGTGGTTTGAAGGAAGTAACATTAGAGCAAGAAGGGCAAGGATCCACAAGGTTAACATTAGGCTTGGGTTTGTTTTAAGAAAAGATAGAATTAGTTTTCTTGAAAGAGGATTTAGAAAACATATAAGTGAGAAAGGAGGAGTAGAAGAAGAGGGTGAAAATGAAGAAGAATTATAAGAAAACCAATTCACTTGGTCTCATAATCATGGAAGGTAGCATAAAGGTCCAAAATATTATTATAATGTTGAAATGAGACTTTATCTTTGAGGCTAGCATGACACAAAATATAAATAAATAAACAACATTCAACAAAAAATACTTGGATCCTTGACATTGACATTGAAAATACAAATAAAAAATCCTGGTACAATCAATAGCCAATCATGCTTTGATCCATGTAAGTGCTAATTTTAATCACAAAACCCCCTTTTTTTCCCTTAATAACGAGGGTGAGCCAATGATATCATTGCATGCAAACAATAAAATCTATTGATAATGCTTGAATTTTCAATTCCAAAAACCTACAAACCTAAGAAACCCAGTTCACCCTATAGTAGATCAGATGCCCAATTTGATACCCAAAGCAATAATAAAAACAAATCTTGACCACCACCAACCACCCTACCATGAAAGCCTGAAAAATAACCAAAACCCATAAAAATATTCTTTTTAAACTATCAACCATGAAAATTTCTCTACTTATCAAAACATGAAAAAAAATTCGTGCAATATCAAAGTACAACTGAATGTATATGAAATATGTTGTAATGTCATGCAATAAGTTGATAGGTGTTGTTTTATTGACAAATTGTAGTGCAAATTTCAAATACACAGATCTTCTATTATGCTTAGCAGCAAGTGTTCAAGGGTTCCTTTCAATTGGGATTATATGTATTTGGTTGATATATAGGGATTATACATGTTTGAGGCTCTCCAACACTTCTTTAAAATAAAGATTACAAACAAGTTTAATTTATCACATGATTGGTGGAAGTAGTTTCTTTGATTTTTATAGATTGAAAATTGAAATATGTCCAAGAAAAATACTTGGATCAACTGAAAACCTAGAAACTACCCCAACTTCTTGAAAAAAATAAAACTGAAAAACCCAAAGCATTAGCTCCATACCCTTAATCTTCTACCTCTAAAAATTTTAGAAGCAAAGAAATACCAAAACAGTATCACATAAGTATTGCTGCAGGGAATGATAAACAAAAGACGTGAATTAAGCTTGGGCTAGTAAATTTTGGTTTACGCACGATTATTTATATTTGTAAATTTTGTGAATGGTTAAGTATCTTACTCTTGGTTTATGCATGATTATTTATATATTTGTAAATTTTGTGAATGGTTTAGTAATTCCTTATAGAGACAAATTATTTTGAAGGAGATCAAAGATGAGTGAGTGGATAGCTAAGATTGATCTTTGCACAACTAAAATTTCCAGATTAGGCTTTGTGCTAAGCATATGTAAATTTGCATAAATGATCTGGTATGTGAAGTTCAGTACCAAATGGAAAGCCTGATGTAAGCACAAATATAACAAGGGTTGCGCTGCAACTGGAGTCCCTGCCAAATGGGAAAAGCAGGTCTGAAAAAACCTAATGAGGGTTGAACCTTTACATTATTAAGTCAGCAGACAGTAGTGAGTTTGTTAATGTGTAGTGAGTATTGTGTGCAGGTTTTGACAATCAGAGGTGCTGACTTTCATAACGCCAGTTAGTGCTATTAGCTGATTTTTCAATTGGTTCAAACCATGACCTCTGATTCTAACAAGAGGTATCCATTGAAACTATTAAGATTTAAAAATAAACTTGCAATAAATCGCAAAAATGTTCTAAAAAATATTGTATGCAATTTAAGCCATGTATTGTAAAATGACTTAAGCAAAATAAGTATCATAGTTTGAAAAAGTATCATGTTTTCCTTTGTTGGCATTGTAAACTCAAATATAAAGCTGTATATACATGTTTTTTTTTGACATATGCAAACAAGAGCATGGACAACATGTTGATGAAGCTGGTCCTATTCCATCAACTATATGCCATGGATTCTTACTCCTAAGCATGCCAAAGTTACTTGCAAACACAATGGTTGCTATTGTTGCTAATGCATTAAAAATATTTTCTTCTTTTTGCCACCCATTTGTTGTTTTGGTCGAGAAAAATATCCTGTATCACCAACAATTAGTAGTGAAGGGTTAAGCTTTGAACATTGTTTGATTGCAATAGTGCATTAATAATGTCATAATTCAATGCTTAAAAGTTAAAGAGCCAAAAGACTAATGAATCTTTAAAAAATTCTCACATGCAATGTTAAAATGGAAATGGAAGACAAACAGATGTGTTGTCAGTTATAAGATACAAAACTGCTCGTGTTGACTCTATTCATTTCTTCTATTTTGATATTTCCTACAAACAGTAGCTCGTAACTTATGCAGAACATGGCTAACATAGCCAGAGTTGCGTGGCACAAACGGAAAGGCATTAGAACGTCACAATATATTCTCGTGTTCTAAGAGATGTCCTGAAGTTGATGGTTCAAAATGTTGCGTAACACTACATCTCAAACAAAGTCATAGATCTGCATGGAACAACTTACCAGTTAAATGCTTCTGAGATAAAGTGAAATGAAATGATATTTATTTATCTGTTTCTCATGTTTGTTTTATGAAAAATATGTAATTGGCAATCCATTTGTGGTCTAGTGGTTGAGATTTGTTTTGAATTTTAACTATCTTTTCTTGGTTTTAGGTCTAGTAAATTTATCATCACTTATAGCATAGATCTACATGCTCTATCTTGTATGTTCTACTTAAACCATAACCAAATAACAATTCTTATGACCTGAGGGAGCAGAGAATCTGATAATTGTTTTGCATCCCAAGGGTTGCACAAGCAAGCATCCATTGAACAAGGAGACAAGCAAACAAATCCTTTTTTTTATTAATGATTTTGCATTTAAAATGAAATGTACACATACCTGATTTTTACCCCTAGGAACAAACTCCTCGTTCTCAACCAAAGGGTTCCAGTTAAAATTTGTAAAGATGCCTATTGTGTATTAAAAAATTTAGTGTCTCAAAGCAATAGTGAAAGGAAATTGGAATGCAGGTCTTCTACGGTTGTTTTGACATGAAGCAAATACGGTGTCTAGTTTTTGGTTTTGGGCAGTTCCAGTGTAGTTAAGTGTTATTCTGTAATGATGAGCAATACCATCCAAATGCCTTATTTCAACATAAAGATCAAATTCAGAAGACCTTTATACTTATTGGTAATGGACAGATGACAAAGAGTAATCAAGAATTTGCATTCTAAATAAGAAGAAGTTGATGTCACATCCCCACATCAGCTACCTCCATGATGGATGGTTGTGGGGGAGAACCAATAAAATAAATGCAACTAAGTCTCACAAGAGACCATGCACATGTGGAGGCAATGTTGCATGTGGAGGCAATGTTGACCAATGGTGAACGAGGTGTCATGTCATTAGTAAGGCATGGCGTCCTCACCATTTTGTCCAACTTTTACTTGAAACAAGAGGAATATTAATTGCAAGTTTTGGGTGCTTGAGAAGAAATGAAGAGGGACGATGTCAGAGAGGGAACCACGTGAAGGTATGGTCAACCATCAATGCTAGCAACTGGAAGAATGGCGTACCTTATTTTCCACTCATGCCTATAGATATTCAAAGGTTTTGGAAATAGAAAAAGGTGAGAGCAGAATGAAAATGAAGTGTGCAAGAGCTGTCAAAATATTGCAAGATGAAGGTCAATTTGGCACGCAAAAATAAAAAAAAGGAAGATAGATCTCAATAAGATTTCATTGACCTCATAAAAGAGGCATTTTGGAGGAGAATGGAGGGGGAGGGCACCAAAAATTGCGTAGGAGAGAGAGAGCATAGGTCGATAAGAGAAGTGGAAATCGTGGGAGAGGAGGAAGGCTAAAGGAATGCATGGAAGACATCCAGGGATTGTGTTTACAGAGAAAATGTGGAGGGAGAAAGTGTGAAGGGTGTTATTTTTCCAGGAAACGATTTTAGGAGAGATCCGTTGGATAGAAGGTAGGAGGCAGAATAAAAATGCTGAGAAAGGCAGGGAAGGATGTGAGAAGCAAGAACAAAGAGTAAGCATGAGAGGAGGAGAGCTCGTGAACTGGTTATGGCGTCCATTATTGCTGGAGGGGATTGGATCATGTTCACGCTACTTTGCATGATGGCATAATAAGGGTATTAAGAATCCACCTCACGTATGGATAGGTATGAGCTTAAAATGTAGGGAGTTGTCTTGGTATTCCTTAATGATCAAATAAGCCTACTTAATTGAAATATCTCTAATGTTGGCTTATGAGACGCTGTGATATGAGTGGTAAGCCGCATTGTGAAAAACATGACTATATTAATGGGACCTAAATGGGAGTTGATCAAATGAATTTTAAAGTAAACATGTATCTAACTCTTAAGGTAAAGTAGAGTTATGATAGGAGCTTTAATTTATGGTTGCATCTCACTAGAACCACACTACATTGAACACATTCTTAATGTTACAAATTGACACTCTTGTCAACCCCCTCTAGATTTAGGGGCAAGGGTATGAGTACCTATCAAAGACAAGTGTCGTATAATTTGATGATGTTGTTAAGAATGGGTTAAGAGATAAACTATTTGTAATCATACTATATAACATCTTTTGGTATCTTATTGCTTATCAAGAAGGTTATATTTAGTTATATGTTGTAAGAGTGAATATTATATTTTGTGAGTTAGACTATTTTGGAAGTATGGGGTTTCACCAAAAAGTAAAGAAATTGAGAATATATTATTATTGGAAGTATATCTTCGGATGATGATTTGATGGATATAGTGTTGTCAACTATCTCGAATTGACTTGTGTATTGACTCTACTTAGAGCTAGTTTATAACTATTGTGTTATTTCCTTTGAAGTTTCAATAATGTGCGTATGGCTTAGGGAGGCATATGTGTTCTAATTGAGATTTATGTCATTATGAACCTTGGCCATATTATAGAATAATATAATGTGAATAGATTTTGAGAATTAATACCTTCATTATTAGAAAACTTACCTTAAATTGATATTAATTCTTATAATATGGGATGCAACACAAGGTAAAGGAACTTAGAAGATCAAGAGTATTATTGGTAATATTATTAATAGGATTACATTTACATATATTGGTCTATTGGACATATTGTTTCCAACCTTCTTAAGTAGGATTTGAGCAATTATAACTTAAAATAAGCTTATAATAGTATTGGTTGTCCTTCAAAGATATTTGTTAACCCCTTGGGTACAAGAACCTCAATATGGAATCTAATATGTAAATTGAAATGGAAGTGCTTTCCTATGGATATATGTGAACCAAGGTAATTTCATGTTGAATAATAAACCTATCCCCTATGTTGATAAGATGAAACCAAGGACGCTCAAGTTGGTTTATGAATAATAATGGTTGAGTTTAATTCAAGTTTTTGATATCCTTAAAGGGAAGTGTTATAGTACAGGTTGTTAAATTATATACTTATTTATGTTTCCTAACTACTGATAACTATTATTGGTTGGAGGGAGCCAAAACCTTGGTCATGGGAACTTGTGTGTGTAGGTCCTTTGAGAGACCTTGTTAGGAGAACTATGTGTGACTTTGACCCGTTTGGAAGTGGGAACGTAGGCGGTCCTTGGGTGAAGGATGCCTCTATGATCTCAAGTCCATAGGGGGAAGGTCTAGGGGGATAACTCCTAGATTTTGGGGTTGTTCCCAATTGGTTTGACCTTCTCTCTTTAGTGGGCTTCAGATAAGGCTAAATGGGTATTAGATGGTTATGAAAGAAAACCTAATAACTTGTATTCTATACATAATGTGTGTCTAAATGATAAGCTAAAGGAAAGGAATGAATTGGACTACTTGGTAGTGGTTACCAGTTGAGTTGAGTCACTATGTGTTGGTACTTTGATTTCTATTATGTATTGTGAACATTAAACTCAGACTTAAATGACTATGTTTGGGCTTCTAATCCAGTCGATTGTGATCTACTTATTCTATGTTAAGAACCTATCTTCTAGTCATAGTGCTAAGCATGGTTCAAGGAGCAGTACTGTTATGCTCGAGATTGACAAGTGTCTATGGGCAGTACTATGCTCGAGATGGACAGTAGTCAAGGAGCAGTACTATTATGCTCAAGATTGATAGGTGTCTAGGGGCAGTACTATGTTTGAGATGGACAATAGTCAAGGAGCAGTACCATTATACTCGAGGTTGACAAGTGTCTAGGGGCAGTACTATACTCGAGATGGACAGTAGTCAAGGAGCAGTACTATTATGTTCGAGATGGACAGTAGTCAAGGAGTTGTACTATTATGCTCGAGCTGGACAGTAGTCAAGGAGCTGTACTATTATGCTTGAGATGGACAGTAGTCAAGGACCTGTACTATTATGCTCGAGATTGACAGGTGTCTAGGGGTAGTACTATGCTTGAGATGGACAGTAGTCAAGGAGCACTTTGTGCTGGTGATGGCCACCCTTGGTTGCTTAGCCATTTGATGGACTACAGGGAAGAGAGTTTCTAATGAAGAATAGGTGGGTAACAGTTAGACCAACCTCATAGCATAGTTTTGGGAATATCTTGATGTGAAATGGCATACTTTACGGGAGAAAAGGATGGGATCCACGGTGTAGTGTGCAATGCGCTAACATTCCTTTTCAACCTGGGATGCACTAAGGACAAGTGTGTGTTAGCCAAGGTGAACGTGATATGTATGAGTTAGTCTCTATTGTACTTATGATGTACGTATGAGCTCGTTGCTAATGTACTTGTGATGTAAGATGGATCTAGCCATCGTGTATAGGTGATGTGTGCTTGAGCTCAATATGGATGTACTTGTGATGTACACACAAGCTCGTCACCATTGTATTTATGACATGCATATGTGTCAATCACTATAGTACTTGATATGTACTTGTGAGTTAGACATGCATGTACTTGTGATGTACATAGGAGCTCTTCATCCTTTTATTTGTGACGTATGTTGGAGTTTAGTCACTTGTATATGTGACGTATGCAAGAATCGGTCACTTTGTATTAGCAATGTGTATGAGCTAGTCACCTTGTGAATATGTGATGTATGCTCGAGTCACTCCCTATGGGAATTGGGGAGATATGAAAAGATATGACCCTTGTGTAGTTGTGTATGATTGCACACTACTAATTGGTAATGTTTGGTGGAATTATAACTTGGTGGTGATTTGATATCATTACATTATAATTTGCTAAGTTGATAGTTTACCTGTACTTAATAAATAGTCATGGGTTAGAAGTGAGATCAGAGATCTCACACAACACGAGATTGATCTCCCTCTGACCTTGGTGGGCGAACTACGCATTCTTTGATTTCCTATGAAGGAATATGTAGGCAGGGTCATCAGGAAAGAACCCTCGAGGCTTAGGTCTAGGTCTAGGAATGACCTTAACCTTGGTAGCTTACCTTCCTATGTGTAAGCCTATAAGTGGCAATGTTGAGATGATTCCCCATGGTGAATGGATGAGTTTTGAATTTAACACTTCTAAGATACATGAAAGATGCTCAAATGATAAGTTGGTATTTGTTTTGAATTGATTTATGAGGGATTTAAAAATAAATAAAATTATTAGTAGCAACTGAGGGGCAGTTGTTACAGCTAAGTCTACCTTTGCTCCAAGGTCAAACTTATATCCCATAAGAAGGCCAAAGGGTAATCCAATAACATAATAGCACCCTATGTTTACATAGGCTATCAGACCTTTAACAATGAAAAATCTTAAGAGAAACATTTTTGCTCATTTTTGAGGTGTTCTAAATTTGAGGGCACTTGGCATTAGGCCTTACATAATCTCTTATTTTTAGATATCAGGAAGTGCTGAGAACAAGTTACCGGGCTTGTGATTTAGATCTGCCTTGCATACTTCTTGGGCAGTCAACTTACCCTTAGTTTTGATGTCTGTTATCATTGTACGAGATTGATTTTTATGCACTTGAACAAAGCTACTAAATATCAAAATGGTAATGCTCTCCTGATTGTTAACAAATGTGATAGGTTTTCTGAGAGTTGGCTACTCTACATTGTTGTTGATATGGTAAAGTGCTCTGGCAGGGCCATCTTTAAGTTGGTTTCTCTTGATAATCCAATCCAGAAAATTATATATCCATTCGGTACTTGTGGGATTCTAGAAAGGGTTGAAGTCATTGTGTGTTATTATATTATGCATATTTAGGCAGATAGAGCAGATGATTTTAGTTTGTCTATCTACACAAAAAGGTTGATCAAGCACACCCGCACAGAAATGTACCAGGTCTCTGTTTTGGAATAATTTTTTACAAGTTGGATTCGTTGCTGAGTGTTGGATCTTTTAGTAACATGCATAATGAAAAGGCAATATTTCATTATGCAGGGGGGAACCTTGACATAAACAATAATACATGAAGTTGTTAAGTCCCAGCTTAAGCTTTGTTTTGTTTTGCTTTCACAACACAATGTGATTTGTGACAGTTAGTCTCTTAGTCAAAGTCATTGTTTACAAACTTGGTGAGCCAAGTACTGCAGATGAACTTATGAGTTTCTTTGTAAATCTCTCTACAGCTCTAGAGTTTTTTGGCAGAGTATTCCCCTCAGGCTTGTCACGTAAAAATAAATTACAGACCCTTTTTTTTTGTCCATTTGGTCTTCAATGATTAGGATTTATCGACTTCTCGAGGGATTAAAAGGATTTATAAACAGTTGGGTAAAACTCATAAAATAACGAAAAGTGGGATATGTGATGTTATCCTTGAGTCCTCAAAGTCCTTAAATGGGGCCTGCTGGTGGGTTTTGCCCCTCTATCCTACCCTGTATTGATGCAGGTAATGCACCTGGGGTGCTAAATCTTGTCCCAGCTGGGGCCTGCTGACCCCTCCAGAACCCTGCTCTGATATTAGAAAGGCAAAAACAATAAAATTGTTTTGAATTGTTTGGCAAAGACAAACAAAGTGCAGAGTTCTTCCCTTTATTTGGCGTGAAATAGCAAAAACTGTGTTTTTCCCCCTTTTCTGCAAACTTCAGTGGTTATTATCTCCTTGCAATTAAATCTGGGGTAGTTGAATTCCATTTGCAATTTTGCACTATTATTTTTCCTGATTCTGAGTAATGCCACAATTATATGAATTTATATCATACCACTATAATGACTTGATATAATACTAAAAACATATTTAAGTTTTTTTTAAAATCAAATACCTTTTCGTATAGAATATTTTGAGGTAATCTGATTAACAACAGCAAGGCTAAATTGTGCTTGTCTACTCCAACCATAAGGTAACGCGGCCGCATCAGCCACATCTAAATACATAGATAGCTGATCTGCATTGTTTCCTTTTGGAAAAATTAGCACCCTGCCTGCCTCATATAGACAAAATTCTGCTTTCCATAAAATTAACTTCTCCCCAATTCAATTTAACCACAAATGATTCATAAACATCAAAATTAAAGTCTACATGCTATGAAGTAATTTGCTAGGGTTTTACCAAAGGTGGAATTTAATACTTCCTCAATTTCAACTATCTTCAAATTCTATAAATGCCACTTATGACTGCCTCAAATAACAAATCAATCCACAGATTTTGATATTGACAAGCTCTAAAGTTAACTGTTAGGGCTTTGCAAGGAGTGATTTGGTTATTCACAATGTTCCACGGAGTTTCCTGAAGGGGACGTGTCTCCGTGTGCGGGACGGGTCTCGGGGACGGGGGGACAAGGGGTCTAAGTTTGGGGACGGCGGCGGGGGGGCGGCGCTGATATACATATGGTACTTGAATAACTAGTTATAAAAAGATGTTTTAGAATAACAATTCAAATTAAACTTTGGCAAATTAGTAAAATTGCAAATACTAACATTTTGAATGCTTGAAAACTATTAGTATTTAGTAATCACTAATCAAATAAATATTAAAATTTGACAAATGAAATTGTCGAATTTGAGATTTCTATTATATGAATATCGAAAATATGACATGTCACATCATAATATCATATCATAATGATAAAAATAAGTAGCATGAGTACATTGATAGTTTGATATCATAATCAAAATAAGTACAAAATGCAAAAATGTAGTTAAGGGAGGCCTCTAATCATCCCCAAACTCCTCATCACTCGAACTACTAGAATCCTCGCGATCAAGCACTGCCAAACTAATACCAACCAGCCCTGCATCTGAAGCCGAAACTGCAGCATCCTCATCAATCTGTGCTGGCTCCTCTGGGTCTACATCCCACCGTGCTGCTGGACTCTCTTTGTACAATAGTGATTTGCGGTCAATGAGACGCAAAGCACTATGTACAGCCACAAGCTTCTCTGCTCTCCTAGAGGTAAGTCTGTTCCTCTTAAGAGAGTGGATGAAGCTATATGTAGACCAGTTCCTCTCAGCAGCTGAAGAACTAGAAACCTGAGATAACAATCGAATGGCTAGAGTGGTAGTCAAAGATCCTGATCCATGGCAAGTCCACCACAAAATTGGGTCCTCCTGCGCCATAGTTCGCATATCCATCTTGGCTGCATCTGAATAACCTCTAAGAGTGGCAAATTTGGTCCACTCAGTGCGAATCACACTGGCATCTACATCATCATACATCCTCTCAATGCACCTAAAGAACCCTGCCTTCACCTCTGCATCCTGTATCGGTGTTACTCTACCAGGCCTAGTCAAGTACCACTTAGGATTAAGTGCATAGGCTGCCATGTGCAAGGGATTGTTGAGCTTCTCCCATCTCCTGTGAATGATTGGCCGTAATGCTCGATAGAATGCTACTGCCATCCCTCCGCATTACAACAAGTAACCTCATCCTGAATCAAGCATAAAATCATCTGCACTTCATATTACCCCTCTGGCACATCCGACTCCCACACCCCTGAACCCTCGCAGCACCTGTTTAATGATGGGTAACAATATATTTTGGCACGTACTTTAAAACATATCGCGCTTCTTCACCGTGATATCCTCCGAATCAACGTTCAAACCCTACTGAAAGAGGACTATTATGGAGTTGCAAGTGTTCTTGCAACTCAATCATTCTCGCTCTAAGAGAATGCAGTCATGAACTATATTCAGATCAAGAGGTTTCGTGAACTCCTCCTCTTAGCTAAGGTCCCCAAAAGCGCCATGTGATGTAATGCCGGTTATAAACATCTGCACATCTCTCGCATCATGAACCACTGCTCTAATCCATTCAATCTTGCCCATGTCCTTGAGTGCATTGTTCATGGCATGCACACAACATGGGGTCCACCAGATATGCCTATAAGTAGCCTCAATAAGTCTCCCTGCAGCTTTGCACACATGTGCAGCATCTGTCACAACTTGGACCACATTTTGTGGCCCAACCTCCTCAATAGCACCCCTGAGAACCTCAAACTGAAAATCAGCATCTTTGCGATGCCCTAAACAATCAACTGCCTTAAGAAAATATGGGCCCTCAGTACATGTAACCATGATGTTAATGAGTGGACGATGGCTAATGTTCGTCCACCCATCCATGACTATGCTACATCCTGTCTCAATCCAACACTCCTTCATCTTCTCCATCAACAAATTGATCTTGGAATAGTTCTTATCCAAGATCGCTGTCCTCAATTTCGTCTCACCTGGTGGCACATATGATGGTCCTCCCTTTGCCACCATCGATATCATATCCTTAAAATAAGGAGATCGGGCAACATGAAACGGGATGCCATTGGCAAAGAAGAACTTGCCAATGGCATCATCTATCTCATCCTTGAGCTGCACATTAAACAAATCTGCAATGGGGTTACTTTGAGTTTGACTTTGCACTTTCCGTTTCCCCCTCCCCTCTCCTGCATAGGCACTAGAAGAAGAACCTGGTGTCCCTCCTACTCTCGTCTGCAAAGTATGGCTAGATCTCTGTTGTTGGCTATGCTGAAGCTGTGTCCTATGAGACAAAGTAGTAGGCACAGGTGCAACTGGAGTATCATCATGAACACCCCATAACTTATTTATTTCAATTTTGAATTTCAGGTTTTCCGGTTTTAATAAAAAACGACATATCCCCACACCTTTTCCTTTAATGAAAAGGAGGTGTGCATTAACTCTAGTGATGCTGCCATACCACCCACCACCACAAAAGTTGCACTTCCACCTCCTTGTGCCACCAGTTGTTGCCGCTTGCGGTTGCCTGCTTAGATCTTTTGTTGCAAATTGTTTGAGAGGGGAAGTGGGATCAAAAGGACCCCTAGCATACTTTGCCAATATTGCAGAAGGGCAATTTACATTACTTGCTTCACTTGCCATGGAACTAGTTTGGACTTCATGCTCATCCCCATGGTCATCCCCCTCAACCCCAGGTTCATATTCAGGATCAACATCACTATGTGAATGAGCTTCATCCTCACTCATGTTGATGTCATCATTGTCATGAGAGCTCATTGTGACACTGCAATAAACAAATAAATTCTATAAGTGCCTAGTTTCAGCCTAGTTTCTGTTTAACAAATTTTAAAATAAAATTTTAAAATTTCATGATGAATCTTGATGGAAAGATGAAAGAAAAAAAAATGAGCCTTGAAATGAAAATGAAGAATATGAATATGCATTTGCAGCCATGTATATGAAATTATGATTAAATTTTTAATCATAATTTCATAGACATGTGGCTGCAAATGCATATTCATGTTTTGATTTTCATTTCAATGCCCATTAAAAACATCAAACTACATTTTCAAAATGAATCTAAAAACTTGGAAAACAAAACAAAAAAAAATTGAAAAAACTAAGATAAACAGTCATAAAATCCTACCTTGTGCTTGAAAAATCCTTCAAAATTGGTGTAGAATGCTCCTCCTCTTCTTCTTCTTTCTCCTTCTCACCCCTCTTGCACTTGCAGCACCTCAAACTCACTCTTTCACTCACTCTTCTCACTGGTTTTCCTCTTCTTCACCTAGCTACTCCAAAACATCAAATGCATATATGAGTAAAAAACAAAGCAATTTGAGAGTTTTATTTCATTTAGAGGCTTTGAGATGGGTCCCATAGGCCTTTAGGGTTCGGCCCCAGGCACAAACTTCAACAAAAATAAAAGATTTAAAAAAAAAAAAACACTTTAGAATGCGTCCCAGCGCGGGAGACTCCTGGGCATCTCCGAGACGCTCGAGGGACGCTTGGACGTCCCTGAGACGTCTCGGAGACGCCCAGAAGTCTCCCCCGTCTCAGAGACGTCTCTCACGTCCCGGCGGCGGTGGCGGGACGGCCAAGGGACGTCTCCATGGCGTCCCCAAGTCCCTGAAACGTCCCGGACGGGGAGACGGCACAAAAAAGGGGGGAGACACGTCTCCGTGGAACACTGGTTAATTTGTATGTTGATTCATGTGAATTCTCAATTCAACTTTAATGTTTCACAATATGGTTATATAACGAATATGGTGAATGCTTTATTGTACGAATATTGGAATTTCCTATATTTTAATATTTTCCCTATTTTTGTGACTCTTGTGTGAACTCTCAATTCAGCTTTAAAGTTATGTAATATGATTCTATAACATAGATGATGCATGCCTCCTTGTATAATAACTAAAATTTCCTATATTTTTGAAAATTTCCTTACATATTTCTCTTTGATATAGATGATGACCATTTGATTTGGTTACACACATGACTATTCATTATACTAACCTGACTTATTGTTATGATTCAGATTATAAAACATTCATTCTGAAGAGTTTTAGGGATAAGGAGTACTATATAAATCCCATTCCTTCAAATCAAGTATGTTTTTTTGGGCAACAAGTTTTATTTGTGAATTTGGAATGTGTTTTACTGTGGATATGTAATGTTTAAGCTCAAAAATTCTGTTGGGTTTTTAAAATTTCCAGCATTCGGAGGCTGGGTTGTTAGTCAGAGGCAGCGAGGAATTTGCATCCAACAGGTACACAATTTCACCAGGACAGGCTTTTGTACTTGCTGCTTAGAATTAATAGATTTATTCTAAGTAATTCTTGAGTTTATCTCATTGAATTCTTGCAGTATCATCTTTTATCAAGGCTTACATAGTGATACCTGCTGGACTATTATGCATTAAATGCATCAAGTTATTTTGATGATGTTTATGGAGGCTTCAAACATGACAGTAGTGGAGAAGGGTTAAGTTATGCACATACAACAACCTTTGATTTGTAGTCTGTCAATCTTCTTGCCAGCACTATTCATGGTTGTAACAAATTAATTACTGTTTATAATATGTATTGACTGGATAGGTTGCATCTCATAGTTCATAGTTCATACTGTACAGATGTGCATGATACTTGTTACAATACACAGTTTTATGAAATCTTATGAATTCATGAAGTACTGAATGGTTTCACGAAAGGACTGCAATCCATCATCAGAGCTTGGGTGATCACTGATAATGCATAGGAAAGGAAATTGTATACTAGGGAAAAGCTAGAAAAGCTAAAGGGTCTGTCTATGTGAGAGATTTTGCTAGACATAACTATTTTCTTGAATTGTAGTATGTACTGTGTGCTACCATGTTGCAGATTTATAGTGTGCAATGTGCACATCACAAATTTTTCAGCAGCATGATGCTCAAAATGTTCCAGAAGAATTCAAAGTGTGAAGTTCTAAACTTTTAACAATTCTGAACTTCACTGAATACAAGGAATTCTGTCAGAGTAAAAGATCATGAACACTGGAATGTGATATAGGTGAATATGTGGCAAAAGCTTGTCATAGTTGGCCGTAGGTTCTCTTCTTTTTTCTCTAACTTGTGTTTAGACTCCTTTGAAGCTACAGGCTGTCATAATCAATTCATTGTGAAAATGCAATGGGGTAGTGCAAGACATTAATATAGGGTATGGTTCTCAACAAAAATTTAACCAGAGGTTAACTGCTCATTGGTTCATGTTTTGTGATTCATTTCCAATCCAACATACATTGAGAAAATCTACTTGCTGGTAGATTAGTTTAGCTACAGCCACAGAGAATGTATCTACTGCAAATTCTCCAACTGAGGCGTGGAATATTTCTATCCATTTGCAGTTTCCAAATTTTAATTTGGCTTTGGCTTTGCTTCCATATCCAGGAAACAAATAGAACATATGAGCAGGGGCAAGCAACAATTTAATTAACTGTTTCATAAAAATGCATAAGAAAGTCTGAAGCACCTAGCGAATGCTTCACAAAGGTACAAGCAGATGCACGGCAAACACTGTGCACTTCCCAATTTTCAAGCTTGGGATATTGTTATCCTGTACTTTGAGAAGTAAAGAGCTGAGAAGAGCTAATAAAAAAGTCCCTCTTGTATATGCTTTAGATCCAAATTCATTTTCATTGAAGTTGCCTACCAATTTAGGCATTCATGTTATGCTAAAGAGCTGAGCAGAGCTAATAAAAAAGCCCCTCTTGTATATGCTTTAGATCCAAATTCATTTTCATTGAGGTTGCCTACCAACTTAGGCATTCATGTTGTGCTAAATGTGAGAAATCTCGAGCATTATTAAATTATGAAGAATCAAAACTTGGAGGAGCAAATCCAAGTTATAATACTTGCAGCTACTACTATTTTATACAATATAACTTTACTTGTTGAAAGGAAGCTGTATTCTTCCTCCAATTTAGCAGAATTTTTTCTATCACCAGCAGAATATTTGAGCAATTTCATTCAATGGGGAGGAAACAACAAAGAGGAAATTATGCCCCTTAATTCTTTTGGAATTCAATAATAAAGCAATCATTTTCTAGCAATGGAATGTTACTACCTATAACTTATATCTAATGCCAAGCTGTGGTCATAAAATGAATGTTAATAAACAGTGAGCCATAGAATTGTAACCACTTACTTTGACTTGAGTAAGCCTATGCAATATAAGTGAGGAACTACTAATGTACTGTTTTCTATGGAGACTCTATATACTACAATTCTATATATTTTGTTGCAAGTTTCTGTAAATTACCTCTGTGAAATCACTGTAGAAGATATTGTCCTCCTCATCCTGAAGATTATTACATGTGATACATAATCAACAATGAATATTAGATCTAGAAGTCACAGTCAACATATGTTGATACCAAATGGTACAATCTAGTGGAGAGCAAGATCTACAAGTTCTCAAGGAGATTAGTTAAACGCCTTGATTGGGAAAGGTCTAAGCATGCTTGATCTAGTAAGGGCAAAATATTGGAAATTTTGAGAGGACTAAATCTAAAGGCCATAATTCTCCTAATGTTATGTGAGCTCAATTATGATAATGTAGGATACACAAAGAGATAATCGCATTTGTACTTATGATATATGCTCTGTTGTAATAGGGTTTTATTGAGTACCATGATACACAAAGGGTTCTAGAAAATAGGTAGCTTCTAATAGAAGAAATAGAACAATTTTTTAGAAGCATCTACAAAAGTTAAGATGTGCATATAGATACATGCAACATTTAAGAAAATAGAGTAAGCCCACGTGACAAACAATTAAGGAAGCATACTAGCCTGTACAACTATTTTTAAAAGCCTAAATAATGAATCTGAAAAATTTCAAAACCTAATAAATACTCCCAAAAAACTTACCTTGAAATTCGTGCCCTATTTGAACATTGGCATAAACCCTAGCTGCTGGTTTTGAGTAGAAACTAAGGGCGTGGAATTAGTTTTGCCTGCTTGCACGTCAAAAACCCTAGCCATTGACCTCCAACTTTTTATGTTGCGATTTTTAACATGCCACAATTATTTTGGATTGAAAAATAGTGACTTATAACCTTGACTGTCGAATTTTATACACCAGAAAAAATGGCATGCGAACTCATAAAACCCTAGCATGGTTTTTCTTCTAAAAAATTGCCACAGTTTTCAACAAAAAATGATCGTGATTTTTGCTGGCAAATGGTGTAATTTCCTTTGGAAAACATGTGATTTTAAGAATTAAAAACCTAAGTTACCGGGTCCTTCATATTTGACCCGGGTACGCATGTGGTTGTGCAGGAGCACCAAGTTGGAATTATGCAAATAGGGCCTAGGGTAAGTGGGTTTTAGCATTTTGAGGGTCATCTTAATGTAATAAGGCCATGGTAAGGCCATTCCTAATGTTTGTAGAGTCATTTGTGTCCTTGGTCAAAAAAATGTAAAAATTGCAAAATTGACAAAAAGTTGTCAAGCAAAAAATGCAAAAATTGTAAAATTGTGGAAGGCCAACGGTCTTGGCATTCAAAGGCAGTTATAGGCGTTGTCATAGGTTGGTTGTGGTATATATATGTTGGGATTCGATGGTTGTTGGTTGTTGGAGGTGTGGGAAAGAACTGATCAATAAAATCCCTGTTTTTCTATTAAAATTCTGTATTTCTTATTGAATATTGCTGTTACAGGGCCTTGTACGGATCCGTACTGTGAGAAGTTGCTTGAAAGTGTTTTGAATTGGTTTCATACATGAACTAAGAGCCTTTTGTTCTTTGTGGGGTTTGATTTCATGAAGAAATAAGGATTTTATTGCTTATTTTCTGTAGGTGGGTCTGAAACTTCATTTTCAAGGGTTTTGAGGGTGTAAAATGGATTTATAACTCATTCCACCTATTGTGTACTCTGTGGCTCAGTGGAATGAGTCTATTAGGATAGAAATATGTGGAGGAGTTGAGTTTTGGAGCAGGGGTGATCATTTGTGAGGTTGGGCATGATGCCCTAGTGGTGAAATGTGTGTAATTTGAGAGAAATTTGGTGGTTTCAGGTTGGGAAAAGCAGTAAAACTTGGGGGCAGCAGTTTTTGAAGGTATTTTGAGTTTGTGCAGGCATAATCCAAGGTGTTAGAGGCCCTGGTTGGCGGGGAAGAAGACTGGAACATGGTTTTCCAATAAACCCTTGTGAAATTAGTGTAAAATGAGGGTTAGGTACTAGAGTGCCTTAGTAAGTGTTTCTCTTCATGGGAATGGTGGATTCTGTTGTTTTGTAACCTGGTACATGACTGTTCAAAAGAATTTCGGGTCAGTAGTATCTTTAAAGGGGGTTTCCTTTGTAAAAGTGACCTAATTGAAGGTCTAGAACAGCATAGAAACACTTGTTTGAGGATTTTGTTTAAAAGGAGTTGTGTGAGCCTTTGTGATATGTTTTTGTAGACCTTAATGGGTGCCTGAAAACATAAGTGGTTTGTGGGTTGAAGGAAGAACTTGTGAACTAAGTCCAGGAGAATAGGTCTGCAGACCTACAAGACAAATAGTGAAGGTTTGTGAAGAGTCACCAGTGATTGGTTTTTGGGGTTTTAAAAGCTGGTTGTGAGAACTTGATTTGTGTTGACTTGTCAAAGGCCTCCCTGCGCTGCATCATGTGGGTCCAGTATTGGTCCTGGTACTGTGCAGGTTCATCCCTGGGTATGGCCATATGCAGAAATACCATAACTATATAGTAATTCTAAGTTAGCCTCCAAGATGCAGCCTCATACCATAAAATATATGTGATTTGAATTATATATATATATATTCCTGTACTCGTACCCAAGGATTTTTTTATTTTTTCTTGTTTTTCCGTCTGCGGTACTGAGTTTTGGTACTTGTATTGCACCCGTACTTGAACCGATAACTTAGGTAAAACCCATGTGCTTTTGACTAAAAAATAGGATGCAATTTTAAGGTGAAAAATGGCACAATTTCATGCAGAACCCTCACATGATTTCTGGTAAAGCCTGTCACGACTTTTAAAAGAATAAACTTGTAAAAAAATCACTGTAGAAAAACCTTGTGATTCTCTTAAAAATATAGGCCTCAAATTTTACTAGGAACAATGCTTTTGCTCTTTAGGTTTTTTCGGAAAGCGTTTTTCCAAGGTATATCTGGTGTTGTCTTTTGTGTATGCTTTGTTATGGTTTTGCATTTTGGATTGTGCATGCTTATTAGTATAGTTTCTCTTTGAAAGGTTATGTAGGAATTAGCACTTGTTTGAATTTTCTAACAGTATAGTTGTATAATACAGACACAAGGATACTTATGTAAGATTTGTGTGTGAAAATTATCTTAAAAATTCATCAATTTATCTCTGTTTAGCATCTGTGTCATGATTTGTGCAAGTTGCTAGAGTTGCTGATTTTGGACCATAAGTTATATACCCATTATTTACGTGCATATGTATTCGTTCCTTGAATATTATTTGTGCCAATGTACCTGTTTATTATTAATATGAACATAATAGCTATAATGGATTTCTTTATTTATGCACATGCATATTTATAATCATTGTACTTTTCTATTCTAACTTGTACTGTCAAGACCCATTGACCTTTGGTCATGTTTTGAACATTAA